>CM067493.1:27353730-27364228 GCA_034552555.1 Semaprochilodus insignis
ACACAACATGACAGAAACGAGAAATAACAACAACAACAACAACAACAGAACTCTGTACACAAACACTCAAAACCGTGTGTCATTATCCCCCTGGATTCAGACCATGTGGCCTCATTCCCAGCCTTCCTCAACAGGAGCAAAAGCTGCAGTAAATGGTCTCTGGCTTGGGTTTAGGGATGCACCGGATCCAGTTCCGATACCAGCACCGATACATAAACTGCAACGGTTTAAACGGCCGACACCCGATACCGATCTGATACCATTTTTGATTTAATAAACCATATACTTCACCATGTTGCAGAGACTTAAAGCATCAGGACTGACGTAAACAATCTTTACTAAGTTTGTAAAGCAGGGCACCTCCATACGGCTGACTCTGTGACTCGCTCCTTGTTGCTGTTCCTGTTCACAAGTCAAGTCTACAGGCCAAGTGAGGATCCATGGATCAGCCTGCTTATATACCCGATACTTAATATCCAGCTAAATTTGTTAATATCGGAACTGATATCCGATCCCAATATCGGATCGGTGCATCCCTAGTTGTGTTCTTGCTTGGTTTTCCAAATACTATGATTTTAAGAGGAACAGCATCCGCCTCATGTGTATGGTGTGGAAATGCATTCAGCTCTTCACATGTCTATTAGAACCCAAATGGAAGCTACAGGAAGCCAAACAGAACACGCAAGGTTAGCTGGGGCTTAAAGCAACCCTGATTAAGTAGCAGTAGTGCAGATAAGTGGCCATTCACCTACTTAACCAGATCCTATTAATATTCGGCTAAAGCCCGTAAGGGTTAAGATTAGACATCATCTAGGGTCAACTCAATCCCCAGTATTAGGTACTGTGATGCAGTGTTGCTCAACCCTGGTCCTGGAGGCACCTTGTCCTGCACGGTTTAGTGCGTTCCCTGCTCCCAACACACCTGATTCAAGCCTGTCTGAGTTACAGGGGGCGTGTTAACGTTCAGGGGAGGGTTGGGTGCCTCCAGGACCAGGGCCACAAAATAAGGCCACTGTGGTTTAAGGTTAAGCCCTCAATTCATTAAATTAAGCACCAATGTTGGTCAACGTGCGTTTTTGACGTGCTACTTGGCAGAAATGCAGCCAATGCCAGGTCGGGATTTCGCTGCTGTTTGTGTTAATTAGCTAGCATAGCTATCCCGCTCCATCCCACCTTAGAAGACAGCGTTTTCATGCGAATTTTCCCGCTCCACCTTAAATACCATAACTCTCACATTCTGGCGCGTCCATGCTGCACGTTGCACGCACCATTTAAGGTGGAACGAGGAGAGTCGCGTGAGACGCCAACCTCTACCAAATCCGCCTTTGTTAGCTAGCTTAGCTAACAGCTCAAAATGGCGCAGGGAAAGGCAAGCAGCAGCCGTGAACCCCAAATACCCCATATTTCACTCTACAAAACGAGTTTCGGTTACGACCACCACATGCCATTCACTCCTAATTCGAAGCGAACTGTATTAATTGTGTGCCGAACGAGCGATAGCTAACAGTTATGTTAGCCATGTAGCTAGCTAGCGGGCTAAGCTAACTGCTTTGAAATGGCTGCGTCTGCGAGAATGGCCCTGAAATTGTCGTTAAGCCTATTCACAGCGCAATATAAAGCATTAAGATAGATCAAAGACACGTAACCATACAGGCTAAACGTTTAACGGTGTAAAAATAAAAGGTCTAAGACTTACCGTGTTCTATTCCGAGTGACTCGCCGCTGCTCGCCTTGTTTGTTTTCTGGGCTGCTCCGTCTAAACACTAAAATGGCGAAGCAGAGAATGGCGCCGCCTGTAGCTCTGACGTTGCGCGACAAGGGGAGGGGCTAAAGCCAAATGGGAGGGGTTTATTGGTTAATCCGCAGTGGCTCCATGTTTTAAAACTACATTAAAGCGGATTTTCACTGATATTTTTATTCCAGTATAATTAAATGGTTAAGATATAAACATAGTCATTCCGAGTGGTTTGGTCCAAAACGCTCCGTTTCTAGAGAAACTCACCAAGTCAGAACTTGGTGGTGGTGGTGAAGGTAACCAGACGTCCCCCTCTAAAAGTTCCCTCACGGAAAGTTCCTACATGAGGTGGTTCTGAATACGCTGCCTGATGTCTGGGACGCTGTTTATGATAGTTTGGAGAAGATTTCGACCTCAAAATCCATTCATAGTGGGGGTATACATGCTGCAGGGCGCTGTGAGGTAAAAAATAGTAGTCCCCGAAAAAAAACGTTTTTCCCATCATCAATGTTCCATATAAACTCAGAAGACACGTGTAGGTTCACTGGTGGGTTAGATAGTAAATAAAATGTCTATGTGTGTGCTGTAGATGAGGTGACCTCTGGTTACCAGCACCACCGCTATAAAGAACATTTGTATTTTTATTTATTTATTTAAATAATTAAATAATTATTATTATTTTTTGCCAACAACTTCTAAAAAATGCAGCATGTAAGATTAAGATCATTACCATTACCGTCTTCTGCAGGTTTGCATATACAATGCATCAGTGTGATACTGCGCTAAACGTGTTTTTCTCTAAAACAAGTACAACATTTTATAAAGCATCCTAAAGAACATCATTAAAGTTTACAGTTCTGTATTTCGTTGTTTGGAATTGTGCTGTTATTCAGTTTCGACACAGGTATTTTATGCATTTTATCATTCCAGCGTTTCTGCATAAAGCACATTTTGTAACTGAATTGTTATGTAAATTAAACATATTTTTATTAACATGCATTACTTTTTATTGGAACCATTTTAGTCAGCAGATTTGTACGTGGTGCAGAGGTTCAGAGACGTGGTGAACTGCTACGTGCCGTAGGAGCATTATATTTGAGCTCGCACGCAAACTTGTAGGCCCCGCCCACCTTCAAGACGCGTCATCAGAAGGGGGCTCTTTAGTCCGTAAACTAAGATACCTCGCAAGAGAGACTGCTGTGTCACTGCAGGTGACGAGTAGGAGCACCCTTATATCAGGTGTAGTGTTGGTCAGATTCTTCATTCTGGCCATCTTTAAAAGCCAGCTGAGAAAATGGCAGTGGCTGAAATGAAGGGGCGGGGCTTGTTACACATACAGACTTCACATTACCAGGAAAGACCCTTCTTCTCCAACTTCTCCAGAGCTCAGAGTTAAAAACAGCTTTTTAACAAGCCCCCCAACACCCCTCACCCCCACCCCCCCGCCATGCCCCGAGCTCAGTGTGGTCAGTTTCTATGTCCACAGAATGACCTCCTGACCTTCAGCACAGGCGTGTGGCGAGCCTTTCTTTTGTTGTGTCTATTTTGAGCATGCATTGTTGCTCCCTCTTGAGTCAGCTGGTCGCTAGCTAGCTGATTTATACAGCTGAAGAATTCGGAGTGTGGGAGCGTAATGACCACACGGACAGCCTCCTGCATTACTCGCAGACAGAAACCAGCTCTGCTAAGCGTTGCTGCAGCGATCGAGGCTCTGTGGTTTCTCTCACGCTACAAACTCAAGTCATTCTGCTTTAATTGCTTGGTTTCAAGGCTGAGATACATTACTAAGAGGAAGGCATTTTAATGAGGTGCTCCAGTCACAACCAAGGCCCTGCGTGCATGAGAGTGAGCTGCACACTTCACTTTAAAGTGGAAGTTTGATGGAGATTTCAGTTTACCCAGGATTCGAGTTGCTGTTGCTAGGTTTTTAAGCTGTGCGTAGTACTTTTGCTCGTGTTCGTAGATACCAGCATTTCATACAATCCCAGAAACCACTTAAGACATTGCTTAAAGGGAAATTCCACTGGCTTTTAAAAATATATGCATAATTACACGGTTATGATGTGAACAAAGTCATGCAGAATGCTTTCACATGAAACACTCCGTTCTAGAGAAACTGGCCAAATCAGAATTGCTTACAGTGGTGGTGAAGGTAACCAGACGTCCCCCTCTAAAAGCTCCCTCACAGAAAGTTCCTACATGAGGTGGTTCTGAATACGCTGCCTGATGTCTGAGACGCTGTTTATGATAGTGTGGAGAAGATTTCAGCCTTAAACTCCATTCATGGTGGAGGGATACATGCTGCAGGGCGCTGTGAGGTCAAATAGTCCCCCAAAGAAACTTACTATTTCCAGGTTCCATCAACATTCCATATAACACTCAGAAGACACGTGTAGGTTCACTGGTGGTTTAGATAGTCAATAAAGTGTCTATATGTGCGTTCTAGACATGGAAAACCCTGGTTCCCATCACGGAAGAAGGAAGAAAGTCAGCAATTTCACATAAAGACTGGGGGTGGTCGATATGGCAAATATATCATGATACAGTTTTGATTTTAGTTTTTAGTTTTTCAAAGTTAGAACAGAACCTCCCAGATACTGAGCACATATCAGTCCGCTGGCTTAATCAGGTCGGCACCCCACTGCTGGAGTTTTAAATCTCAAAGTAATTTCAAATATGTACAGCCTTTAATTTTAGAACATAGACTGAGACAAACATTATGAATAACTGAAAATCCTGATATAAAAGGTTTGAGCTGAAAATGTTGTTGCTGACACTGAAAGTTATTTTACTTATGACTAATTTATAGAATAACAAAAGTAAAAAATGAATGAAGGATGAATAAATAGACTCCTCCTCGGAAAACAAGGGACGAAAAGAATTGTATTGTGATTTAATTTATTGTGATAACTGTAATATACCATCATCACATAGGCCATCCAATCACTCTGAATGACATATATACCAACCTAAATTATGCAAATATTAAAAAATAGTGGAAATCCCTTTACAGACTAGTAGAGTTTGAGGCTATGCTGTTAGCACCATGCTAACATGAGCTCTCATGACCTGCCAGTCACATCAGCCTCATAGCTCCAGGGCTAAACCCAAATAAGTAAACTTCAGACACACGTGTGACAGTTTGCTGGTCTGTTCACCTACACTAGTCAAGATGGAAGAGACTAACAGCGTAGTCTGCCCTGAAAGCTCTCGTGAGTGATCTCCTCCTGGTACTGATGAAGTTAAATTGCTCTTATGCTCTAATAAATGCAAACCAGCTCCGAAAGAAGTGCTTTGTGTGGGAAACAATGACCCAAACACCCGGTTCTGAAGCTGTGAGACAGGTCAATCTCCACTAACTGGATTACGGAGGAGTCACTGATTGTTAGCATCCGGGATGAATACTCTGAAAAGCTAGCATTGCTAACATATTCACATGCTAATTATGTGGTAGATGAGCTGTGAATGGCGTCAGAGCCGCCTCTGGAAGACTGTGACGTGCTGTGATTGAGCTGCTAACGGAGATGATGAGGACATAAAAGCCACAGTCGCACACATACACACTCATACACCGAAGTCCTGGAGGAGATCAGGCAGGCGGTTCTTCTCACCTGAGGCAGAGAGTCGGAAGGTGAGTCTGGCAAATATGCTGCATACACATACAGAGATACTGATAGTAACTTTAATGCTGATAATAGCTTATAATATACCTAATATAACTATAGCTATAATACAATATCTATCTATCTATCTATCTATCTATCTATCTATCTACCTAATGCTGGTAATAACTTAATAACTAATATACGTAATATAACTGTAGCTAATATGTAATCTCTCTCTCTCTCTCTCTCTCTCTCTCTCTCATATATATATATATATATATATATATATATATAGCATAACTAATATAACTATAATCCCTGCAGAAAAAAATAGCTGGTTTATGGTGGTTAGTGCTGGTTGACCAGCAAGAACTTGCTCAAAACACAACAAATGACCAGCATCATGCTTTAAAATAAAATAAAATAAAATAAAATAAAATGCTGAAGTTACTATCAGCTGTATAGGAAAAATATTAAATTATTAAATGACATCTATGAGCTATAATTAAAATATTTAATATAATATATGAAGCAAACTACAAAAAGAGGAATAGTATTTAAATTGAACACTAAATTAACGAGATTTCAGTTTTCAGAGGTTCTTTAAAAGTGTGCGCTGAGCTGGTCTAATAAAAGTTAGATTGGGTTCCACGGTTTGTAAGCAGAATAAAAGTCTCAGTATCTGTAGATCTAAGATCACGAGTCAGAACATAAACAGGTTAAACTATAAGGGTCAGTTTCCTGTTAAAATAGTCAGAATAGTTAAAATAACCAACATATCACAGCCGCTGGCATATCACAGCCGCTGGCATATCACAGCCGCTGGCATATCACTGCCATCGTATCTCCATAATCATTTTTCAGTTTTTGTCCGTTTTTGAAAGTGCACTTTGTTCGTTATACCGTGTGTAATTGTCATGATGACTGGACCAACAGAAATGACCCAGAATGAACAGGTAAACACTCTGGTTCCATTGACTTACATTAAAGGTGAAGCAGTTTTTTCCTTCTCCTGTGAAGTTACCATTCTTCGAGACAAATATGTGCTGAGTTTTGGATGCTGGTATGCTGGACAACCAGTTTGTAGAACACTAGATCAGGAGAACTCAGCTTAGACCAGTGCGGTCTTTTCAGCAGGGTTGTACTATTTGTACAGAAGAGAAGAGCGGCCGTAAGATCTCTTTTCTTGAGATCATAACTTATTTATCTTGTGGTCTCAAGAAAAAAAATTAAGTTGTGATCTTGAGATTACAAGACACTGAAAAGGAGCTAAAGAGATATATGAATATCTGTAATGATATGGATGTGGATATTCCATACATGAGTGAGTCTGAGTGGACATATGGAGGATTATTTACAGAATCTGTACAGCAGTTACGTTACAGAGGAGTTACCGTCATACAGTGAGATTCAGTTCAGGTGTAAGTCTAAGTCTATCGGTTAAAGCTCTGGTTACAGCAGAGTTACAGTCATGTGTTGTGCTCATGGCCCATTGCCATTTCGCACAGTGGCATTTTCCGGCCGACCCGCTGGTGGTTCAGCAGATTATTAGACTAAATGCCACTTTTCATTGGTCACTGTCCACTTACAGTCCAATTTCATTATACGTCCTTCGTTTCTTACCCTCATTCTGCTTGGTAAATGAGTTTAGTAGGTCGTTTTTAGTGTCAGCAAGAACCTTTTGATCTAAATCGTTTTATATCGGATCTAACCATTATTTTCTTTCTCTCAGCTGTTTTTAATATTTGTCTTATTTAATTGTCTAAAATTAAATGTTGTGCACATTGAACCCATAAGAACCCAGACCCATACACCCCTAAAGGACTATGATGATTGATCAGCTCTAAGAGCGTAAGTGATCAGTCTTAATGTGACAAAGAGGTCACATGACATCTTCCGCAACTATTTTAAGGTCAAAATATCAGTCTCAACATCCATGTCATAACATCTTGTTCTAGATATGAGCTCAGAATGGGTACTAGGTAGTATAGAACATGTTATCCATGCATTAGAACCGTCAAATGTGTTTATAACAGACCTTATGGATACAAAACACAAGCTGGTTTGGATTGGTGCACTAACCAATCACATCGCCATGCTGTAAATGAGGTCACATGATCACAAATACACAGACTGTCATGTGACTGCGTCCAGGATGTTCAGTCTAGATAACTTATGGACTCCATGAGTGAAGTGAAGGATAAAGCTGTATACAGAACCTGTGACCCACACGCCACCGTGGGCTCTTATGGGTTGAAGTCTGTTTTAAGAAGAGATTACAGACCGGTTAGATCTGGGTGGTCCGAGGATGGACCACCAGTGGCAAACGATCAGCGCCGGGGTGACCCGATCAAACCAGCAGCCCCATATACACCTGCTATCTGGGATAAGAGGGAGTCAGAAACCACACAAGCAGGTCTATTAGTGATTACAGACCTCCTCCACACGCTTCGAGGAGAGCATGTGGAGGCGCTATTAGGCTTCTGTGTTAGTCTCGACAGCCTGTGCAGCTCCAGTGCTAAAACTACATCAGCCAAACACCAAAGATGTCCCGGCACATCGACTACAGACGTGAAACAGAAGCCGATTTGGAAGGTGCTGCTGATACAAAGGGGTTTTGGTGGGTCTGTAAGAGGATGTTGTTGTTGCTGTGTGTGTTTGCAGATGATGCTGAAAGCTCAGAGATACCAAACCTTCATCAGTCTGATAGTGCTGATGGTGTTAACACTCACACTCTGCCAGGAGAACGAGAGGTGAGCACCGCACACGTGGGTTAAAGGACGCATGTCCTACATCTTTATTTGTGGTTTGTTCTCCACACTCATAACGTTCACATGGTGGTGCAGTGGGTAGCGTTGGTGCCTCACAGCAGGAAGGCCCTGGGTTTGATTCCCAGCCCGAGGGCCCGGGGTCCTGTGGGGGTCTGTGTGTAGTGTGCATGTTCACTCCGTGTCTGTGTGAGATTCCTCCTCTGGGTGCTCCAGTTTTCCTCCCGCAGTCCAAACACATGCAGTCAGGTGAACCGGAGATGCTAAATTGACCCTCTAGGTGTGAGTGTATCTATGTATCTGCCCTGGGATAGAGTGGCAGCCTGTCCAGGGTACTTCCTGATTCCTGCCTTTTGGCCAGTGAGCACTAGGATAGGCTCCGGCACCCTCCACCAACCAGAAGGATGAGCAGCTCAGAGGATGAATGAATGAATGTTTGTGTGGTTCAGTGCATTCATTTTGGAGTTTGTTGCATGGCCATGATTTTCAGCTTCTCTTTATTTCTCTGGCTGGGTTAGTTGCTGCACCTTTAAGACTGATATATCCAAATGAGCTCTGTTCCGACTGGCTGTCCTCATTCAAAAAGCAGTTTGGGCTGCACATGTTACACATATCACATGTATTGTACATATATATATCAGTGCTGCATTAAAGAGTTACTTTTGGCACTGAAGCTATGAGGCTAATGCAGCTAACAAGTAATGGATGCTTATACCCCACCAGTTAGCATGGTGCTAACTGCATGTCTGAACCATCATACGCTGTCCTCCATACCTCTAACAAGGTACTTTTTGTATTTTGGTGTGAGGGCCATCTGGGCTGTCCTGTTGCCGCCGTCTGAGCTGGTGTTTGCCGCTGTGGCCTTGATTCCGATGGATTGTGGTTTATGTGATGTCATAAATAACCCTGAAAACCTCTCAGGCGGCAGATACAGAGCAGACCTCAGGATGGAGCCAGCGCTGAGTTGATCATAAGAAGGTCAGGATGACTGTAGATTAGCACGGAGGCTGTAGAACCGAACACTGGCCTACTGCTCCACCTAGTGTACGTTCACTTCATCAGACTGTATGTTTGCACTACACATATACCACGTTTACCTGGTATTTATTATTACATGAAGACTTTCCAGCCTTAATTCCTTAAACAGGGTTTTTGCTACTGCGCTTTTAAGACTGAAGTATGTAAATGAGCTATATTCTGATTGGCTCCTCTGTATTGTGGCTCATTTTAAAAACAGTCCGGTCAAAAACACTAGTTATGGCTGCAGAAAGAAAAGGCAGGTCTAAACTGATATAGGCTGAATGGGTGGGGCTAAACTGCTATAGGCTGAATGGGCGGATCATAACTACTATATATGGGTGGAGCCAAATTGCTGTAGTTTGAATAGGGGCCACACTGCTGTAGGCTGAATGGGTGGGGCTAAAGTGCTGTAAGAGGAATGGGAGGGGCTAAACTGCTTCAAGATAAATAGGCAGGGCTATATTGCTGTAGCCTGAATGGGTGGAACTTAACTGCTATAGGCTGAATGAATGAGGCTATACTGCTGGAGGTTCAATGGGTGGGGCTAAACTGCTGAAGGCTGAATAGGCGGGGCTAAATTGCTGTAAGTGGAATGGATGGGGCTAAACTGCTGTAGACTGAAGGGGTAGAGCTAAACTGCATTTTTTACATAATGGGCAGGATAAGACCGCTGTAGGCTAGGTGGGGCTAAAGTGCCATAAGATGAATGGGTGGAGCTAAACTTGCAGGTAGACGATATGTATGTAACATGTAATATGTATGTAAGTAACTCACTACTTACTGTAACATCAGTGTTTGGAATAATGAAGTCAGGCTTTAAAGCCAACCTGTAATCAGGTCTATCCTCAGACCAGCAATGAATAAAGGCTCTTTGTCTCCCCCTACAGACGGGCAGTTACGGAGCACCAGCTGATGCATGACCGCGGCCGCTCCATCCAGAGTCTGAAGAGGCTGATCTGGCTGTCCAGTGCCATCGAAGGTCTACACACAGCTCACACTCGAACACCAACCAGCATGAGCAACGAGCAACCTGCAGACAGCAGCATCCACAGGGGGGCGCTAGAACTGCTGCTGAGTGACATGTACAGGCCATCCCTCACCATTGGAATGGGGGATGGAGAAAAATAACCCCAACCAAAACAAATACTGAATAAATACCCTAAACACCAACAAGTACTCTCCCTAATGGGCTTAAACAGGCCCCGCCCACCCATAGCTACTGTTGCAAGGTTGGACAAGCTTTACAGGTAAAAATTCCTTTAAACCTAACGAGAAACGATGGAACAGACTCAGTCTATACCACAATACCTACATTTAGAGCTTAGAGTTATACACTCGACCTAACGAGAAACTGTAGAACAGACTCAGTC
>CM067493.1:27374037-27387846 GCA_034552555.1 Semaprochilodus insignis
AGGAGAAGTGTAGTGACCTAGTGATGAGAATAGTGACCTTCAGGAGAGGTGTGGTGACCTAGTGATGAGAATAGTGACCTTCAGGAGAAGTGTAGTGATCTAGTACAGAGAATAGTGACCTTCAGGAGAAGTGTAGTGATCTAGTGATTAGAATAGTGACCTTTTAGGAGAAGTGTAGTGACCTAGTGATGAAAATAGTGACTTTCAGGAGAAGTGTAGTGACCTAGTGATGAGAATAGTGACCTTCAGGAGAAGTGTAGTGACCTAGTGATGAGAATAGTGACCTTCAGGAGAAGTGTGGTGACCTAGTGATGAGAATAGTGACTTTCAGGAGAAGTGTAGTGACCTAGTGATGAGAATAGTGACTTTCAGGAGAAGTGTAGTGACCCAGTGATGAGAATAGTGACCTTCAGGAGAAGTGTAGTGACCTAGTGATGAGAATAGTGACCTTCAGGAGAAGTGTAGTGACCTAGTGATGAGAATAGTGACCTTGAGGTGAGAGGTATGACCATTAAGAAAAGTGTAGTGGACAAATATGGAAGCCCTTCCAGCCCTAAAGTTTCAGGATTGCACCTCATTAGATGTTAATCAGCGTAGTGCCAAACTGTCATCAGGAATTGGTATTTCAGAGTAGAATAAACCATGATTTAATTTAGGCAGCTGGCTAAGGATCTGAAAATGAAGCTGACTGATGCCTACAATGTAGAAGAAGACGATCAACGTGCTTTCAGCTAGCAGGTACCATTGTCTGAAATGTCATTAAGCAAGGGCAGTTAAGAGGAACTGTGGAAGTCACAGCAAAATCTAGAAGACCAAGTAAACTCTCAGATAGAGCTGCTTGCATGCTGGAGAGAAAGGCAAAGCAAAACCCCCATATGACAGCAAAGGACCTGCAGGAAGGTTTAGCTGGCTGAAACATTGTTGAATGCAGAAACACCTACCCACCTGAAGGACTAAGGAGAATCAGTTACAACCAATTTTAGTCAGTGTCAATTTAGCTCTTTAAATTTGCTTGCAATAGTCAACTTTGCCATATGTCCTTCTCTATGTCTTGGTTTCTTGGAGTATGCTTGGAATCAAAGTCAGCTCAGACAGTGCTACTACCATGCTCACTCCACAATGATGGGCTATTAGGTACATGTTGGGTGAACAGATGCAATACCAGTATATCCTGACTTATCTGTTCTACTGACATACTTTAAAAGCATATAGGCCTCAACAAATTGCCGGAAAACATGTTAATTTGCAGGGTCCTTTAAAATAGTGCATTATGAATCAATTTCATATGACAATTTGTGCACCTGTCGTGTGAAGTTGGATAGTTTTATGCTCCAGTAAATTAGCTCTGCTATTTCTCGCCTTTACCTCAATGCTGGTTGACTAGTGCTAGCAGAGTTAGCGACCCAGTGACCTGCATAACTCCCAGTGCAGCCCCTCCATTCATGTGCCGGGGTATTTTTTGCTGGAGCTAATATAGCCTGAGAGGCTCAGATACCAGGCCTGACAAAGCAGCAGGGCTCAGTTTCGGGTTCTCCTCCAAATATCCCTCTGCTGAACAGATAAAAAACTCCCAGCATGCACTGCAGTTAAGCCTGCGGGGTCTCGGATCGCGCTCTGGGGGTTTCGGCCTGATTATTTCTGCATTTAGGTGGGAAGAAATGAGCGTCCTTTGCATACCGGTGGATGGAAACGCCAGAGAATCTACAAGCTATTAATACTTGCACACAGAGTCTTGTAATACTATCTTCATAGGGGCTTTCCACTGAATCGTGTGTTGTTGCCACCAGAAGCCTCAATGGCTATACGTAAACCAGAGGCTAACATAAACCAGAGCATCTGTGGTCACTTGCATCTTCTAGGTTATGATGTTAAAACATGCTATGAGTCGAAACATGCTATTCAGTCCTCAGCCCATGCAGTCCATATATGGTAAGTAAGCTGCAAGTACAGTCCATTTTGAATTCGCTGTGTTTGTGATGTCACAAAATGTTGGTCAAAAGTTTTGTTTAATGCATTGCTGCATTTTAACTGTGTCGCAGTGCGTATTTCCCTTAAAGGGCCTGTATCTCACATTTAAATTTTTGTGGTATTTATTTTGATGTGATTTTATGTATTATTTTGTAACCAGTTATTTGCGCATGTCTTATCCCTCAAAAATTAGCATGTAAATAACATGTGGTACATGTAAATAAGCTCTGTTCTGATTGGCTGCCCTCATACAAAAAGGAGTCAGAGCTCAAACACTCCTTACAACTGCAGATTGAATGAAAATAATGTATTTTAATGAAATATATTGTAATGTAATGTAATGTATTGTGTTGTACTGTAATGCATTGTTTTGTAATGTAATATATTGTATTGTATTGTGTTGTAATGTAATGTAATGTATTGTATTATAATGTATTATATTGTATTTTAATGTATTGTATTGTATTTTAATGTATTGTATTGTATTTTAATGTATTGTATTGAAATGTATTATAATGTATAGTATTGTATTATAATGTATTGTATTGTATTTTAATGTATTGTATTGTATTATAATGTATTGTATTGTATTTTAATGTATTGTAAGACAATACAAACATGGTCTGGGTTTGCAGTATATGTGGACTATGAATTGGTCAGCAAGTAGTATGTTTTTGAACCTTAGCTGTTTACATACAGCTTTTTTCTGTTACAAAATTAGGACTATTTCTTCATGATATGGGCTTGTTTTATGTGGCCTATTTTAAGTTACCTGTAAATGGTTTCATCACCCTGGGTCCCCGCAAAGAGATAAATACCCACCCACCTGCCCTGTGTGTGTCAGTGATTCCCTCTGCCAGCTGGACTTACTGACCCCCAGTCAGTCCACTGTGCCAAAATTAAAGCGTCTGGTTCTGCTGCCAGTTCATGTCCCGGAGATCCAGCTGAGAGATTAGATGCTAAAGCAGCGTGTAATCGGGGCTTCAGTACTAAATTCTCTAATTAATCACAGCACGGTCCGCACATATCAGGCCAATAAAAAGTCCAGCTAGGATAAGACCCCAGTGAAGGCCTAACAAAGTGACCTGGACTAACGGCACAATGTGAACTCACGTATCTTCCGTTTTACAGATTGCAGTCGTGCTGCATTGCTGACAGCCAATAGAAGCTCCTGCAGTAGCAGAGAGTGTTCCATTGGAGACATCATGGTCTAGTGGTAAACGCTATCAAACGTCGCCATGACATTACCGGGTGTGAGGTTACGCGGTACATACACCATGCTTAAAGCGTAGATTTAACGCAGAAGCACGATTTCGCCTTAACATGTAGCAAAAAAAGCTGTGGTGCTGTGGTTGACAACTCTGGGATGACTTCCCAGATATTATGCAGATGTGAGCCACATCTGGCAAAGCTATGGCACTGCTGGCCCACTGTCGGCACTGTGAATCTGCAAGGGTGGTCCACAAATTTAAAACATGCATTTGGCCCACCTGTACCAAAACAAATCTGGTCCACTTTTGCCACAGATACGGCAGAGTTGCCTGTATTCGACTGAGGTGTGGCCCTAATCTGGTGCGCCTGTAGGCCCATCTCTTACAACTGGGAGCAGTTGCAAGTCCGATCTATCCATGTGGCAAGCAGGCCAGATGAAAATTGGGCAATGTGGACCAGATTTTCACCAGAACATTGTTGCTGTCTGGGTTGCATGTAGCTGCGATTAGCCAAAGAGCTAACATAGCAGTTAGCAAGCTGCCTAACTCACCTACCATGAACAGTAAAGATAGATCAGATCATAGCATGCTCATCACGGCACAGTTCTGCTTGCTGATGTGTTGCTAGTCAATGTACATTATGCCGTGCTTAGTTGCAGTGGGCAGCTGCGGTTGACCAACAAGCTAACATCACTGTTAGCAAGCTGGCTAGTTCATGCACCACAAACAGTGAACCCACAGAGGTAAAGACAGTAATACAGTGTCCGGAATGACCGTGTATCATGTAGACTCTCTTGGGAATCTCAATGTTATCATATCACAATAGGATTTCACTGCGATTTTCCAGTATGCAGTATTGTGATAACATATATTGCGGTATATTGTGATTTATCACCTTTATTCAACCATAAGTACCCGTGTCATCAACGTATCGCTGTAGTACCAAAAGTTTCATTTTTATTTGCAATTCATATATCAAGATAGCGATATCTGGCGTCCATGTATGTCCTTGGCACGCCAAATATTGCAATATATATTGCTTATCATGTCATTTGAGGTTGAGCCTGTATTTTGCCCAGCTTAGTTCATGCTACTGTTATTACGGCACCGACAATGTTTTTTTCACTGATAAGGTTGCAGCTGTCTGAGCAGACGGGAGCCCAAAATAAATCCGTGATTACCAGACTCCAGAACCGTGACTCCAGTTCTAATCTGCTGTAAAATGCTTATGCATACACGGTACAGATCAGGTAGGCCCGGCTGGTGCCG
Organism: Semaprochilodus insignis; assembly: GCA_034552555.1. Classification (NCBI taxonomy): domain Eukaryota; kingdom Metazoa; phylum Chordata; class Actinopteri; order Characiformes; family Prochilodontidae; genus Semaprochilodus; species Semaprochilodus insignis. The sequence goes on from CM067493.1 coordinate 27,378,486, forward strand.
GTAAAAGTAATGACCAGGTGGCAACAGTGCTATAAGATGCAAATTTGCATGCCACCATAGTTCACCAAAGTTGCAAAATTATATATACAAACTTTACATGTCCTGTAAATCTGAATTACAAATATTACTCTATTGGAATAAACGTAATTTCACTTATTACATTTCTCTGGAAAACACTTATAGAACTGGCCATTCAATGTAGTCAATCAGCCACAACATGTTATATATAAAGACTGACCACACTGAAGCTTCAAGAATGCTAACAGTGTTTAAGCTACGCTAACATACTTTAGCCCATGTTTATAGATAACAGCGAGTCGTACAGTGTCAGAAACTACAAAATCAAGTCTATTACTGATGACCGACTCCGAAATAAGAAGCGAAAACGGCTTAAATTTAGCCGACTGGAACACTAGCTTAGCCCCATCTGTACTGAGCAAAAGGAAGGAAGGGTTTATACAGCAGCTCACTGAGTGTGACCTTACAGAGGTATTTGACCTTTAGAGGGCCATATGTGTGTGTGTGTGTGTTAGATAGATGTTTATAAGGACGTGTCAAGAGACGAACAACAGGCCGCAGGTCAGATAGCCTCACACCGTGCGTCAGTAGCCATTAGCCATTAGCAATCAGACGCTAGGAGACTGAGGAGTCATGGCTGATTCAGTACAGAGAGCAAATGAAGGAGGGCCACTCTGTTTCTCCGACGCTACGTAAAGGCAGCAGACCACTCGTATACTCAAATCAGCTTCATTTCATCATCATGAATGTACTAGATTTGTGACATAGCTTGCAGTAAAAGTAGCTAGAACGTTGTGAAAGTACTAGATTTGAGACACAGCTTGTTGTAAAGAAGCCAGAACACTATGGAAGTACTCAATTTGAGACAAAGCTTGGACTAAAAGGAGCTAGAACGTTGTGAAAGTGCTAGATTTGAGACATGACCTGCCATAAAAATATCTAGAACACAGTGGAAGTACTAAATTTGAGACATGGCCTCTGCTAAACGTAGCTAGAATACTGTGGTAGTATTACATTTGAGACACGGCCTGCAGTAAACATAGCTAGAACATTGTGGAAGTACTAAATTTGAAACGGAGCCTATGGTAAAAGTAGCTAGAACACAATGGAACCAGCAGTGAAGCACATCATATAGCAAACTGAAGCACCCAGCAACATAAAGCTGAAATGTGTTATAAAGACGCAAAATTTGAGAGCCACCATAGTTATATATATATATATATATATATATACAAAATTCTATATTCAAACTTCATGCGTCCTGTAAATCTGAATTACAAATATAACTCTATTGGAACAAATGTGGCCATTCAACATAGTCAATCAACCACAACACACCAATCAGCCACAACACCAGCACTTTAAACTAAACCAGCAGCTGAAACCAAATAGTTCAGGTCTAAACATAGCCCAAAAGATAAGATTAGGCCCTCAAGGAAAGGTTCTGATCCGGTACTGGAGTGTGCTGGACACCCTTGTCTAAACTACACTGAATGATTAAGTACATAATATTAATATGACTAGAACAGAAAGACAGAACCGTAACAGGTGGTTCTCCTTGGTGGAGGCTGGATAAGAGGCCTCCTGTATGGAGCTGTACCTCTCCCGGTTCTACTCTGACCTTCCAGCACACGTATTTATTAGGTACTGACGTATGTATATATAGACACAGATCATATATTGTGGTGACCCTGAGCTCTGGATGGTCCAGCTCGTTCACGTTCTCCTCCGAGACCCCGCTGCCGGCTGTCACAGAGAGCTTTATGTTGCTGGGTACTTCAGTTAGTGTCGTTAGCTAACCATGTGCTACACTGCTGGTGTTCTAGCTACTTTTACCATAGACCGAGTTTCAAATCTAGTACTTCCACAATGTTCTAGCTATTTTTACCGCAGGCCGTGTCTCAATGAAACACTACCACAGTATTCTAGCTACTTTTCGCAGAGGCCATGTCTCAGATCTTGTACTTCCACAATGTTCTAGCCATTACTGCAGGCTTTGTCTCAAATCTAGTACTTTCACAATGTTCTAGCTACTTTTAGTGCTGGTTTTGTCTCAAACTGAGTACTACCGTAGTGTTCTAGCTTCTTTACTGCAGGCTATGTCTCAAATCTAGTACTTTCACAATGTTCTAGCTACTTTTACAGCAAACTATGTCAATGTCACAAATCTAGTACATCCAAATCTAGTACAACCACTTTTACTGCTGGCTTTGTCTCAAATTCAGTACTTTCACAATGTTCTAGCTACTTTTACTGCAGGCTATGTCTCAAATGCAGCCCTTCCATAGTGTTCTAGCTCTTTTACCACAGACCATGTCTCAAATCTAGTACTTCCACAGTTTTCTAGCTACTTTCACCACAGGTGGCGTCTCAGATCTTGTACTTTCACGGTGTTCTAGTTACATTTACTGCAGGCCGTGTCTCAAATCTTAAACTTCCACAATGTTCTAGCTACTTTTACTGCAGACTGGGTCTCAAATCAAGTACACGTACATTGTTCTAGCCAATTTACTGCAGACTGTGTCTCATATGCAGCCCTTCCGTAGTGTTCTAGCTACAGTAACTACAGGCTGTGTGTAAAATCAAGTACTTCCACAGTGTTCTAGCTAATTGTCCTGCAGTAATGTGCGTATAGGTCCCTCACCCTGTGAAGGTTTCGAATGGTGGTAGCTCCATTGGTTCCGGTTTATCTTGTCCAGCATTGCTGGCCGCTCCGTTGGTCATTGCTGCGTCTCCGTTGGCCACAGCTCCACCCGCTGCGTTTACCTCTGCTTTCTCTCCATCCTCTGTACTCTGTTCCTCCGTCACCTCTGTCTCTGTCTTTTTCTCCGCCGCTTTCTCCTTCCTCCTCATGGCCAGCCTGGAGCTGACTCCGCTGCTGCTCTTCTCCGCCATCACTGACCACACACTGTCACTGTGACTGTGACTGTATTTATAAGTGACCGTGTGGTGGTGGGGTTGGTGGTGGTGGTGGGGGAGGACCAGGGCGTGGGTTTCTCAGTAGCAGCTGCTGTGTGAGCTATATAAAGGCTGCAGGACTGACAGATAAACGATACGAGACACACACATTCTTAGAGTGTACCTTATTGGCCACTTTATTGGAAACACCTCTAATAGAGCTGCACTGTGTAGGTGTACAGGTACCGAAATCAAATACAATCAAATCAAATCAAATGGTGGACTATGTGGAGAAATCCAGCGTTCCAGGCTGGGAAGGGGATGTCCACACTCCATTCCCTTCCCAAGGAACCCAACTGTCAGCGGTACATGGTTGATGTTCATCTTTAAACCAGGCTGAAGTTCTTCCTATTCACCAGCTTCCTAATCCAATGTTCCGTTACATCTTAACTGCTGCAGCTTGTACAGGCGCCAGAATGTAACTGCAGCACCATTTAAGGTGGATCAGAAAATTCCCAAAACAAGCCGGAGAACAGAAACTTCAGCTTCCACAACAGGATCCTGGAACAACTTTAATCCTGCAGTCTGCACATTTCACTCCAGACAGTTTCCCAAACCTCTGGTCCATATGGAGCAGCTCTGCTCAGCGTTTGCTACTAGCATTAGCTCCAAGTAACTAGCATAGCTAACTAAATAGCATGAGGACGGAGCTTATTTACACAGAGGCTCATTTTATTTAGTCCATTTCCACATGCTGCTTCTGTGTGATCATCGTGGGTGGGGTCTCGCTGTAAACCAGCCAATCAGGGCAGAGTTCATCACCAAAAAAGGGAAAACAGTTTGTTTTATTCTAGAACCGAATCATAGGCTGGAAATGGGCACAGTGTGGAACCACATCTGGACATTTTTCACCCTGAAAATTACATATCTTCCATGTAGAACATAAATAAATAAAATAAAATAAATAAAATACTGAATTCATGCTTTATATGGCACACCGCTTATGGTGGAGGGATACATGCAGAGTGCTATGAGGCAAAATAGTCCCCAAAATGAGCTTATTATTTCACAATGTCCATGACTTTCCAGTATAACTCTGGATTTAACTCTATGTTGTAGTTTAGACTGTCGGTCCACTTTAACCAGCCTGTTTGTCTTATTGGCTCAGAAAAGGCACTTACACACATTCACCACCAGGTGGCAGCACACGCTCCCTTTATCCTGTTTAGTCAGTGCTGAACTCAGGTGCTCTTCAGCTTGGCTGCTTTAGGGCAACAATAAACAACAATAAGTAAACAATATTCCTCATCATATTTCATCAGCAATGACAGCTACAGTCTTTTGTTCTCAATCACTCTGTTTACACCTCATACCAAACCCGCTCTCAATCACTCTGTTTACACCTCACACCAAACCCGCTCTCGATCACTCTGTTTACACCTCACACCAAACCCACTCTCAGTCAATGGTTTGAGGGAAGTGAGTTGATATGGTCAAACTGAACTGAATGAAACTAAACTTTTACAAAAGCAGCCACAAAAGAGTTTCAACCACCCCCACCCCCTCACTCCATCCTCCGCCTCACCCCTCCTCCACCCCCACTGTAATTCCATGCTTACTCTCTTACACCTCACAGTTTCTGTTAGTCCGACACCCTCAGTGGTCTGTGGGGTTCCAGAGAAACTGTACCACGGAATGCTGGAGTAAATGAATAGCAGTGAGTCAGGCTGAGTGATCTCACCTTCACGTCCCCTGCATCATAAACAACATCCTGTACACGTAACACAAGCACGTCTGACAGACTCTATCACTGATTTACCTCCTTCCTTCATCATAACAGTCAGCAAGAAGATCCCATAATATCAGCTGGAACTGGAACTGAGTTGAGTGGGAGTTGAAATGGAACTGAAACCAATTAAAGGGCCCATATGATGGAAAAAACAGTTAGATGTAGCAAAGAGTCAATACAGGCCATATATGGAAGCTAAGCTGCAAAAATGTTTTTTAATTCATTGTTTGGATGGTATTTACATATATCCACCTAGTTTAACCCCACCCATTCAGCCTACAACAGTTTAGCTCCACCCATTCAGCCTACAACAGTTTAGCTCCACCCATTCAGCCTATAGCACTTTAGCCCCACCCATTCAGCCTACAACAATTTTGCTCCAGCCATTCAGCCTACAACAGTTTAGCTCCATCCATTCAGCCTAACACTGTTTCGCTCCACCTATTCATCCTGCAGCAGTTTATCTCCACCCATTCAGCCTTCCGCAGTTTAGCTCTACCCATTCAGGCTGCAAAAGTTTAGCTCCACCCATTCAGCCTACAACAGTTTAGCCCGACCCATTTAGCCTACAGTAGCTTTGCTCCACCCATTCAGCCTACAACAGTTTAGCCCGACCCATTTAGCCTACAGTAGTTTAGCTCCACCCTTTCAGCCTACAACAGTTTAGCTCCACCTATTCAGCCTAATAGAGCCTGTAATCATCCGGAGAGCTGCTGCGAGGCAGATATGTCTGTGTGATATAAGGTTGGTGAGCATTACTGCAGGATTTGTGACAAAGGCAGCATATAGAGTTTGAACAAAAGGGGCCCAAAGACTGATCCCTGAGGAACACCGCATGTCACAGCCACCCTATAGGATATGATTCATAGCTCTGAACGGACGGACGGGCAAATTTCCACCAAAAATAAATACATTCGGAACCTGAAAAAGTTTAGTAGGTGCTTCAGCATGAACTGTGATGACATCCGTGGGCGTGTCAGTTGCTGAGACCAGAGAAGGCAACAATGGTGCCACCCAGTGGTCTGCTGGAGAACCTCGTCTACGTCTTCTTATCTGCAGTGGTTGATCCGTGCTTGCTTGACGGATCTAAACAAACCTCTGGAATAACAGCCCAAACACTCACAGGTAGTCTATACGCTCCGCCATCTTGGTACTACTGTTTACTACCGCTGTGCAGCGCCCCCTGTTGATGACATATCATGCAGACTGGTTTTCTGAATAGCACCAACGTTCTGAGAAGCCTGAATGGAACCAGTTCAAGAACCAGGGTTCTTCTGGTCGAAAAGGGCTTCTTGTTTCGAGTTTTTTGATCAATCATATTAAACTTTGATGTAGTCAAGTTATTTCCAGGTGGTCGTAGTTTCACTGCACGGTCATGTGGTGCTGATGGTTGGTTTAATAGTTTTGACTGATCAGAAAAGTCACGGCTCTCTGTGGAAATCAATTCTGGGGCTGTACATTTAGAGGGGTCTTTAAGCTGATCACCCCGGACAGACAGAGTGCAGGTGTTCTTGTAGATGTTCTTGTTAATCATCTTGAAGGAATGCGGCCGCCTAGCCCTGCGTTACTCACAGCTACGATTACTGAGGCTGTGTTTATTGAGGTCACAGTGGTTTATTTAGAAAAGCAACAAAAGGCTATTTAACTGGAGCTGTTCAAATTTTACACACCACCGGATTTGACTCTATCTCCACAGACATCGTGTGATGGAAATTCTGGTGCGTGTTCAGCTCTTTACCTGCTCCCCTGCATTCCTGCGGTGGAGTGGAAATGGGGGCGTGGCTTAGAGCAGTTGCGAAATATGGGAAAGGACAGGTAGAGTTACCTGGTCAAGTGTTTTACACCTGACGGAAAAACGATCGGGTCACGTCACGGAACGGCCCAAAACAGACCCGTCAATCAACAGAACAAAAACCACACTGAGAGACTCGGACTGAAGGTGTAGTAACCGTGTAGCGACCAACCGAGATCAGATTCTAGTGGCATTACAGCATCGGATCTGCTGTTACCGCAGTGGATGTTTATGACTGAAATAGAACATACCCCGGAATTTTTCCATTCCACCTTAAATGGTGAAGCTGTTATTGCATCATTTAAGGCGGAACTGAACTCCTGACTAAGAAGCCTCTTTTAGCCTTGCAGGTCCTGTGTGGACGGACGCTGGACTCCCTAATAAAGACGTTTAGAGATACAGTCCCGTAGAAGCGGTTAGACAGATTACATGCTTTGTGTATGGTCTAAGAGATATGAGCTTTAGCTGAGTCTAAAATTGGGGGAATAATGTGCACCAGTTCATATAATACCATATATTCATCATCACTGACAATTTCATGATGACTGGACCAACACAAATGACCCAAAACTGCTTGGAGAAAAATCTGGTTCCATTGACTTCCATTCAAGTTTTTTGGCGTCTCCTGTAAAGTCGCCATTTTGGAGATACACATTTTCTTTGGACAGCGATGACATAATAATATTCATAAACTTTACTGGTCCTGAGAGAAACGTTACGACCTATAGACTTCACAAGATAAGATTAATATTCAACACCAACAGTGAAAAAGAGTAAACTATATCTCATCTCTGCTGTCGGAACAAAACCTTATCCCAGTTTTTGCCGTTAGTCAGGTTCTTGCCATTAATTGAAAGCACCTGTTGTTCTCCACAGTGGGTGCGTCCCCAGTGTTTGAGTATATAGTATAAAGTATATAGTTATGAATATCAAAGTTGAGTATACTCAAAAACCCACAGTGCACACTTCTGCCCAAACCAAATTTATTGGGGGTGTCAACATACTTGGCCAATAAGCCTGATTCTGAACTAGTTAGATTTTGGATTATGTTGATGATGGACACTACTGTCCCACAATGCAATGGGAAGCAGAGAGGGCGGAGCTTCTCACGTCTCAGAATGTAAAAAAATTGTACACCGTATAGGAGATATCGAATGAATCTTATTTCTAGTCATTTCTGTAATATCTGTAATTTAGCACCCGGGACGTTTGGGAATGTCCCAGAGTAGCAGAGATATGGACTTCCACAGTGGACATACTATCTAAACTACTTGACCAGGGCGTACCACTCTTGCCTCATGTATGTCTTCTAAATGATGACGCAGATTTTCAGTTTTCTTTAATAGAACAAAAGATGTTAATGGCACCAAGAAAACTATTTCACAACTTTGGATTTTTCAGTTATGAAATTCCGGTTCTCTAGGTTTCAGAATATAGTTAGAATGGAATATTTAACAGCCAAAATTAATTTAGCTAAATTTTCAACAATCAGTAATTGGGAGAATTCATATGGCTCTATCGAGGATTCTTTAGCTCTCTGCTGATTTGTCTTTATCTATTACCTGTTTATTCAATTTGTAATATTTTTATCTGTGATTTGATTATTGTCTGTGTCCATACTACTGTATGTACCCGTCTGCTACCCCCTCCCCACTCCTCCCCACCCCTCCCTACCCCTCCCTACCCCTGTTGTTTAAAGAGAGAAAAGCAAATAAAAAGTTGATCACAAAAAAAAATAATAATAAAATAGCAGACGGTGATGCGACCGCAGCTGCGTTGGTGTCAGGATCCTGTCCAAACAGACTGTAATGATAAATAAGGTGTTTGTTTAAAGCCTATCAGCCTATCAGAGTCCAGCTCGGTATGACGTAATCTTCACCACTTCCTGTTAGTAAGGAAGCAGTATGCTAATACTGTGTGTACCAGCCTGCAGAACCCACACTATTAAGACCAGCACACCGTATATATACTGTGTATTTACAGTGTAGGGTGGAGAACCTCTTCTACGTCCTCTTCTCTCCGGTAGTTGATCCGTGCTTGCTTTCTGGATATAAACATCTGGAATAACGCTGGTGTATATACACAGTAAATACTGTGCAGTGTTAGTGTGTAGTGCTGAGACGCAGCCATTGTGTGTAAATGTCATGAGGAGTGAACTGAAGAAATGACCCAGAATCACTGATATAAAACTCCACTGACTTACACGGACAGTACAGCATGTTCTTTTCTTCTCCTGTAAAGTTTTTGATGCTATGAAGGACTCTTTGGGAGGAAGGAGGGAAGAATAAACGACACATAGAGGAGTGTGGGTCAGTATGACTGTGGATTAGAGTTTGGGTATCTGCTCCGAGTGAGTACATGTGGTTTGGTGGCTGCAGGTTAACGGAAACAGTAGGGTTTGAATGGGGGTGAAAATGAATGTGTGTCTATGGGAGGAACGAGTGATGGGGAAAACGACATTTAGATGAGTGCCGGATGGACCTGCACTGAGATAGTGTATGCGAAGCGGTGTCTGTTGGTCGAGCAGAAGTACAGTATATAGGTGTTTACATCCCATTCATTATTAATGGGAAAAAATTCCCAGTTTTATAAAGTTTTTCAGAAAACCGTATGTCAAATCATTCCCAAACAGATCAAAACTTCCAGAGTTGGAGTGATGTTAATATGTTGAAAACTGCATGACTAGTTAGCAGACAAAAACTCGAACAAAAAGAAGGAGAAAAAGAAGAAGAAGAAGGAGAAAAAGAAGAGAAAGAAGGAGAAGGAGAAGAAGAAGAAGAAGGAGAAGAAGGAGAAAAAGAAGATGATGAAGAAGAATGATAAGGAGAAGAAGAAGAAAAGAAGAAGAAGCAGGAGAAGGAGAA
>CM067493.1:27437426-27452588 GCA_034552555.1 Semaprochilodus insignis
CTCTCTCTCTTTCTCTCTCTCCCCTCTCTCTACCTGCTCTCTCTCCCCCTCTCTCTTTCTCTCCCCCCCTTTCTCTCTCTACCTGCTCTCTCTCCCTCTCCCCCCTTTCTCTCTCTACCTCTCCCCCCTCCTCTTTTGACACTCATTTTCTTACCCTCCATTTATCCTTAAAGCAGATATTACGTCCTAGCGAGTGAAAGTCTTACAGAAGCATATTTATATATTTAGTGTATATATACAGAACATATATGTATTTATGCTATATATTTAACGTGTGCCTTTCTTTATAGTTAGTGATAATGTTATTAGATTACATAATATTATGTTACATATGTTTAATTCTTATTTCAAGATTTTTATCTTAAACCAAATGACTTTATGACGGATTTGTTTTTTATATATTGAGCTGCTGACAGAACAAAACCTTCTCCTTCATCTCCTACATGATAACTTTACAGGAGAAAGTAAAAAAATACTTTCATATTAATGCAAGTCAGTGGAACCAGACGTCATTTCAAGTCATTTTGGGTCATTACTTTTAGTCTATTAATATTGTGAAATTTACACTGAGGGTAATGAATTAGAGAGATTTCCAGATTATTTCAGAAACTGAAAAACAACAACAATGAAGATACCAGGCTTTAATCCAGCAGAGGCGAGTAACTGCTTTCTACCTGTTAGAGCTGCCTGATCTATCGGCTGGGTGATGTTATCAGTCAGTACTGACGACCCATGTTTGAAACATATTGCCAAAAGTGCCCAAAAACTGATCATGGCTTTGCCGGGATTGGTATGCGTTTGGCCCTTCCAGCAGGGTTCTCCTGTGAGTCAGGCTCTTCTTCTCCTGCGGGATCGTGTTTACTGTGTTCTGACAGTAATATGACGTTAATAATGTCCTCCGTATCTCTCAGAGGTGTTCCAGTGTCCTCCGCTCAGGCCGTTCCGCTGCCTCAACGGGCGTGTGTGTCTGCCGCTGTCCAAGCAGTGTGACGGTGTTGACAACTGTGGAGACAAGAGTGATGAACTTAACTGCCGTGAGTGTCGTTTGTCCTGCTTGTCCGTATGATCTGAGAGTGTAATTACATGTTTTTAGTTCGATTTGGGAGTTAAAACAGATTTAAATATGACATTTACAGAACTGAGTGCACAGTTTCCCAGTTTAACAAAATAAAACAGAAAAAAATAAAATAAAATAAAATAAATGAATGAGTTAATTAAAATAAAATAAAATAAAATAAATGAATTAATTAATTAAAATAAAATAAAATAAAATAAAATAAAATAAAATACTGTTATAAATATGTTTATATTTCATTTATGGCATTTAGCTGATGCCCTTATCCAGCGCGACTTACAAGGGTAATCATATTACAGGTAGGCCAAGGTAGTGTTAGGAGTCTTGCCCAAGGACTCTTATTGGTGTAGCACAGCATAACCACCCAGACCAGGAATCGAACCCCAGTCACCCACATGGGGTCACCCACGTAGGTCCCTCGCGGGTAGTAGCGTTACCTGCTGCGCTACACCAACCCTCCAACATTACATCAGTATATGTGCATTTAAAACATTATAATTTGTCCATGTAACTATGAAGAGTTAATGATATTTTGTTTGCAGTAATTGGTTAATGTTAAATAGTGATTAAATTTAGTTTTGTGTTATTTAAAACAATAATATTGTGAGAGTTTATAACCACTGAAGACAAACACCTCTTAAACTCTGTTTAATTAAAAATGTACAAGGTCTTTGAAACCCCAGTGTTAAACATGAAGCATCCTCACTAATCAGCATCGTCCTGCTGTATTAGACAGCGTTTCACCTTCAACGACTGATAAACTGCACTCACGTTTGTCCTGGTTAACACTAAATACCGGAGTTGGTCCAAACAGTCAGGGTGTGTGTTTAATGTTGGGAATGCTGTGTGGTCTCGTATCTTACACACATACTGAGCTCTGTACCTCATTAGCTGAGGTCGGGCTGAATACGGAGGAATTTATAACTGAAGTTAAACGACAACACAGTTCTGCACAAGTATTAAAAGTCATACAGAAGCAGAGCGGCCTTAACGCGGGTCTGAAAGTGTTCAGGTTAGCAGCAAGTTAATTAAAGTATCTGCACCTCGTATGTCACCAGGGTAGTTATTGGGTATATGGTTAAAATGATAAAAGACTTCTATCATGTTGACTGTGTACAGAGACCACCGCTCGGGTCTGTGGGAAGGAGGAGTTCACCTGCAGCAACGGCAAGTGTATCAGCTCCACCCTGCGCTGTAACTACTTCAACGACTGCGAGGACTACGGCTCTGACGAGATCAAATGTGGCAAGAAAGGTGGGTGAGCGGGCTGTGTACAGTGGTCACCGCTACGGAGATGAAATCAGTTCCACAGGAAACAGACTTGTACACAGGCACAGGTGACACACAGGTGACACACAGGTGAATGTGGGTGCTGAAATTTGAAGCAGCGTTGATAACTGATGTTCACACGCCTTTTTAAACTAGACTTTAAATGACTGTTTGCTATTTGCTGACAGCAGGCGGTAGGTAGCGCTCGCCGGTTTTCAGCCTCCCTCAAACCAACACAGCCCACAGGGGAGCAGCTGGCATGTCTGGAAGTTCCTCCAACATGGATAAAAGGCTAGTTGTAAACATATGAAGGTTGTATAACCCTGCGTGTCTACCACAGCGTGCTGTTTACCGCTACACGGAGCTCAGGGCGGGGTCAGTAAACGGAGTACGACGCGGCAGATGTCTGTGCATCTGTGAACGTGTTCAGTGTGAAAGCAGCTGCGTTCAGACTGAGCAAAGGGTCCAGTAGGTTTCATTCCTCCTACGCAGGCCATGGAAACATTAGCAGCCCTAGCAAGCGCCCTGAACACCACAGCTAGCAAACAGACACAGCATCGCATTCCTACGTTAAGGTTATCTACTCGTCCAAACGCGGGGTCTGTTCCTCAGGGCTTTTAATAAACCTGGCTGATACATACACCAGGTGAGTGTTTAACACTCCATACGTTCTCTTCAGGCGCTTGTGTCTCAGTGTGAATGTGGGGTTGGAATCCATCTAGCATGTGGTGTCACTGTGACTGTATGGTGTTTAGAGATCTCATTAAATCCTTTCATTTTGCTGGTATCAGAGACGCGTGTTGATTGTACTAGGACTCAGTAGAGGATGTTCTGTTACCTGTACAGACTCGATCCTGAACGAGTGTCATCAGAACAGAAGTATATGTGGAGATGGAGATGAAGCTCACTGCGTTGTGAACGGCACCGATTCCTTCTGTTCCTGCAAACCAGGATTCCAGAGAACGACTCAGCAAATCTGCTTAGGTACCGCTCTATTCACTCACTCACTTACTCACTCACTGTCGTTCACTCACGCACTCACCGTTGTTTACTCACTCTCATTTACTACTCCTTTATTCACTCATTTATTTACTCCCTCCCTCATGCCCTCATTTACTCCTTCCTCCCTCATTCACCTATTCACTATCGTTCACACACTCAACTCACTCACTCACCTACTCACTGTCGTTCACTCTCTCAGTCATTTACTACTTCTTTATTCACTCATTTATTTACTCCTCCCTCATTCACTCACTCATTTACTCCCTCCTTCATGAATTCACTTAATTAATTTGCTCTATAAATCAGTTTCTTGCTCACTCAGTCACTCACTAATTCCTCCCCTTCCTCCCTCATTCACTCACTTACTTCCTCATTCATTCACTCCCTCATTTACTCACTCACACGCTCATTCGTTCACTTTCTACTGATGTCCCTCACACTCTCACTCGCTCACTCACTCCATCACTCCCTTATTTACCTGCTGTATCATTAACTCATTAACTAGCGTTCTCAGGAATTTGTCCAATCATTCATTGATTTGCTCATTTACCTGCCCACTCATTTATTCACTCACCCACTGACTCACCTTACTCGGCCCTAATCACCCCCACTGAGCACTCTTCAGTGGTGACAGCTTAGCTTTGTTCTCCTCTGTCAGATATGAACGAGTGTAAGGAGTTTGGAGTGTGCTCCCACATCTGCAACAACACCAAGGGCTCCTACAAGTGCAGCTGCCACAGAAACTTCAACCGGGTCAACAACAGCTGCAAGGCGGGCGGTGAGTCTCTGACTGATGTAGTGACTTGTGATGCTGACTTCTGTGACGAGGTCGCAGGTGCGGTTTCCTTCTGATGACTCTTCAATGCAGATCACGCTTGTGCAAACAGCACTGCACCACAGCACCACCACTCCTGTGTCAGCTGACCCTTCCTGCAGGTCTGCTGCTGCTGTATGGGGGTTTTGCTTTGCCTTTCTGTCCAGCATACGAGCAGAGAGTCTTCTTGATCTTCCAGATCTCGCCTTGACTTCCACAGTTCCTCCTAACTGCCATTTCCGAATGACATTTCAGACAGTGAGCCGGAGGTGCTTTGATCTCCTGCCTGATAGGCCTCAGTTAGCTTCACGTTTAGATCCTCGCCCAGCTGAGTGTTGGAGCAGGTTTGAAGTGTCTTCTCTTGTTGCAGGTAACGAGAGGCAGGTTCTGTACGTGGCTGACGATAACGAAATTCGCAGCCTGTATCTTGAAAACGGACACTGGACCTATGAGCAGGCCTTCCAGGGCAGTGCCAACGTCCGGATCGACGCCATGGACCTGCACATTAAACGCAAGCGCATCTACTGGACCAACTGGCACACGGGCAGGATCTCCGTTTTCGAGGGGACTACCGGCGGATCGGTCTCGCCGAATTCCAACCGCAACCGCAGACAGAGTGATCCCAGAGTGACCGATCTAGAGGTCAGTGGGTTCAGAGGGGTCCTGCGTTTAGACCAGTCACTTAGATTCCTGGTGTTAGCATGTTATGCTAATTGGGCAAGTTGTACTTTAGTTACATCTGGTGAAATTTTTAAATTTAGTTGCTAGAAACTCACAGGAAGCCAAAGTCACACGTGCATTGGATCATGTAAAACCTGCTGTAACTTAGTTGAAACTTTAGATACTCAGCTGCAGTTGGAAACCACAAGACTAGCCTGCCGTATCGTGACCCATGTAGGCCATTCAGTTTTCCATCTACCAACATAGCCTTAATAATTAACGACAGGTGATTCTATAGAATTAAAATGATGCACTTTATAAAAATCACTAGCTACTAATCTTGCTAACTAGTAAAATCACCACATTCAAATTCATTATATATTTTTTTTATTGCTTTGCTCTGAAATTATGTTGCACACAACTAGCCACTTGCACCTGTTTCAATCAATTAATCAATCAACATTTAAACAACAATTAAACAACAGAATTAAAATAATTTAACCTGGTTAAATGAAAATGACTACATAAACTAGATAAATTAGGCAACAAAATCAAACACAATAAATGAAGCAAAGAATATAAAATAAATAAGATTTAATTAAGAAAGGCAAAAATAATTAAAACCAAGGTAATAAACCAATTAATAAAGATCTCAACATAGAATGATAGATAGGTAAGCTCAAAATATTAAATAAAAGGTCACTTAAAGGATTATAATATTTAATGAAAGAAAAGAAATAGAGTAGAGTTGCAACAGAGTTGAGAAAAAATAACAATAAACAATAAAAGTAGGAATAATGATAAATGATAAACTCAGTAAAGCAGTTCCAGGCTGACGGAGGCTAGTAACTGAATGTTTAGAATGCCCGAGTGACTCCAGGGTTTTACTCCAGCGTAACTAAAAGCAGATTTAGCATGTACGGTTTAAGGTCAGACTCTGATATTACAGAGGTGAACATCATCTATCAGCTCTAGTAGAAGTAGTATTCACACTTCCTCTCCCGCAGATTCCCAATCTGAAGATGCCGCGCGGGATTGCAGTAGACTGGGTGGCCGGGAACATCTACTGGACCGACTCGGGCCGGGACGTCATTGAGGTCGCTCAGATGAACGGACGCCACCGCAAGACTCTGATCTCGGGGATGATCGACGAGCCCTACGCCATCGTAGTGGACCCAACAAGAGGGTGAGCAGAACAGAGTGACGACTGGTTCACTCACTAAGCTCTGATTAAGCAGGACTGCAGTGTTTTACTGGGTAGAAATCTGATCTGAACTGCTCTGACACTGTAACGCGTTAAAGTATGATCGTATCTGTTCTGTGATATTGATAAAAGTTAAGATGAAATAAGATTTTATTATCCCACATGGGGAAATCTGCATCGTTACAAAATACAAAATAATTATATATAAAAATAAATAAATCTCTATTGTCAGGGAAAAAAAAACAAAACAAAAAAAAAAATATATAGTTATTGTATAGATATTGCATCAGTTACATAAATACTGATGATCTTGGCATTCACTTAATTAAATATGGATGACATAGGTGACTGCTCTATATAAATAAAGTAAATAAAGTACATACAGGTCTTATAAAGCTCCTTTAATGACGTATTATAAATGTGTATATAGATATTTAATAATATCAGTTTGATATTTTAGATTTATTTCAATTTCAGTTATATGGTAAGAACCTTTTCCAGAAGCTTTATTAATAGGTCTAAATATGTTTATAATACGTCTTGTACAGATTGCATGTTCCTTTGAATATAAAATATAAATAATACTAAATGTTTAAATATGTAAAGTATCATTTACAATATTATAAACAGTTGTAATAACCTCAAAAAACCCTATAGAAATTAATATTGAAGAATAATATCTATGTGTGTGTAAACGTGACGTGTAATATATCATCGGTATAAAGAAGTGCATAAACGACTTCATTTTTACAAGGTCACAAATATTGTTTATAGTGCAGATTTTTAGGCTGTAAATACTCGTTTCAATATTGACTTGCATTAATATATATAATATCGTAACTATGCTAATTAATTAATTAATTAAATCATTTAATTTTATTTAATTTATTCATTTGTACAGTTACGATATTATGACTGATTCAGATCATAGGTTCTATGTCCTGTAATAGTTCAGTGTTTGATGTTTCTGCAAACATGTTCATGTCTATTGTGTTTCTAACAGGACCATGTACTGGGCCGACTGGGGTAACCATCCCAAGATCGAGACGGCAGCGATGGACGGCACTATGAGAGAGACGTTGGTGCACGAGAACATCCAATGGCCCACCGGTCAGTCAGAGCCCACAGTCAGAGATCAGACGTATACCGTATACCTGCTGTCCAGTGTGTAATCAGTACCTGTGTGTCTCAGGTCTGGCGGTGGACTACTTTAACGAGCGGCTGTACTGGGCTGACGCCAAGCTTTCAGTGATCGGCAGTGTGAGGCTGAACGGGACGGATCCAGTCATAGCTGTTACCAGCGTTAAGAACAGTAAGAGTTGTTACCATAATCCAATCAAGTAATCCAGTAAATATACGGATTAAATTCAATATCACAAATATATCATGATAATTCCACCGATTTTCCGACCATTCATATCTCAGAACTTTCTGTGAGGGAGCTTTTAGAGGGGGACGTCTGGTTACCTTCATCTGGTTACTCTCTAGTTGTTACAGCTGAAAAACTGAGAAACAGTATCGCTGTGCAGCAGTACAGCTCATTTCTGCTGACGCCCTGCTACACAGTTTCTGTGCTGACCATAACCAATAATTTACACCTTGCTTTATTTCTGATTTAAAGTGTTTGAAAACTGTTTTTAACTGTTGTGCAGAATTACCGATTAATGATCCCTTGGTGATTTAATAATGTCCCTCTCATCCTCTCCAGACCTGCATCACCCCTTCAGCATCGACGTCTATGAGGACTACATTTACGGCGTCACCTACCACGACAACATCGTCTTCAGGGTCAACAAGTTCGGCAAGGGCACCGTGGAGAATATGACCACCGGCATTAACCACGCCACAGATCTCGCACTGTACCACAACTACAAACAGCCAGACGGTGAGTATCGCCAAGAGGACCCTCCTGAACGCGCTGTGGGCAGCAAGTTTTGGAGACGGGTTAAACCTTGGCTTTAAAATTCTCACTGAAATCAGAAAAACATTTACCCTGCGTTCACACCGACAGCGGCTTTCCTCCTTGTGTTGGCCCAGTGGCTGGTCGCTCATCACCTGTGGCCGTTTCTGAACTTGAACTGAAGGTTGATTGACAAGGTTTCACTGATGCCAAGCGCAGATCAGATCGCTTCCTGCTGACAATACAAATCATGGAGAGAAACTGTTTGTGGCGTAGTGAAATCTCGGCATAGTGCATCAGTGTCAGCGCAGTCAGGATGAGAGCCGTGTTTGGTCTTTGCGATCGCTGCCGTCGGTTAGCGGCTAAAGCACCACTGCTGTTCCTCCATCTCTAGTGGGTCCAAATATCTAGGAACCAGAAACGCTGTCTGTCATTTCAGGGGCAGAGATGAAGCACATACCTCCCAGCGCACTGCTCATTAGTTCCCATTAGTAATCACCACATCGTGTCACTCATAGTCTGCATGAAGTTAAACTCAGCCTTGTCATGTCACCTACACTGCAACACCAGTGGCTCCGGAAATCAACGGCTCGCACAGAAATTAAAGAATTTTGGCTCCTTTGTCGAGCTGCATTGCTGTCGGTGTAAACGCAGGATGAGGTCCAGCTGACTGTCAGCAGACAATCCAGTAATTAATCTCATAATGGCGTCTGTATAATAATGCTGAGATACACTGGAATCTGTGTGTGTGTGTGTCACAGTTACAAACCCATGTGACAGAAAGAAGTGTGAGTGGCTGTGTCTGCTCAGCCCCAGCGGTCCAGTCTGCACCTGCCCTAACGGACACATTCTGGACAACGGCACCTGTGTGCAGGTCCCCACGCCCACACCTGTCGGTGGGTCAAACATCAACACTACATACTGACACACGGTCACCTGGATAACTCTGTACTTTCTTCACGTGCACATATTCTGATTAATCAGACACGAAATCAGGATGAAGAGTTCCGTACAGGTACATGCTGACGTATAAACAATGTAAACATTTCACACATGAGCAAATCACTGTGCTTCACACACACAAAAGAAATTAAGACAAACTACCAGAGTGGAGAACAAGAAAGATAGAAACAATAAAGTGCTTACAAGCATAACAGCCTAAAAATAAACAGAAAACACAATAAATAAATAAATACAAACATAAAAGCTAATTCCACACATTGTGTGTGTGTGTGTGTGTGTGTGTGTGTGTGTGTCATTAGCTACTTAAAGGTGCAACACTAAAAATATTTCTATTTATTTCTATTTACTTATCTCTCTTTATCTCACTCAGCTCCGAGCGGTCCGTGCACTCTGCAGTGTCAGAACGGTGGGAGTTGTGAACTGAACGCCAGGAAGCAGCCTAAATGCCGTTGCCAGCCAAACTACGGAGGAGAGAAGTGTGAGATCAATCAGTGCAGAGATCACTGCCAGAACGGAGGAACGTGCACCGCGTCTCCTACAGGTAAACTTACTCCAACAGCAGATATCACCAGGGCTGGAGGGGTTACACAACCTATTCCTAGGTCCCCTATTCCTATGCCCACCACAGACACATCAGTGGTGGAGTGAGCTCAGGTCACTTGCACTTGAAGTATTAAAAGTAGTACATACCGAATAAAGTGCTTTTAACTGGAATTTAGTAGTTTTAGAACTTAGAACCATTTTTATATTTGTGACTGCACATGTTGGAATTTAACTCATCCATGTAGCGAAACACCCACATATATACACACACACACACACACACACACACACACACACACACACACACACACACTAGGGGGCAGTGAGTACATATGGCTGGAGCGGTGGGCAGACCTATCCCTGGCACCCGGAATACATTTATATTACACCCTTATAAACTACCACATTATTACATGATACTGTATCAATTCTTAAAGACACACAATCAGTTCTTCATGAACAGTTTACAGTCAGTCATTTGTGGCAGAGAAAGTTTCTTTTGTGCTGTGTTTAATCCCCTGACCACTAGATAGCAGTGGTCTTCACCATTACACTCTCCCACTCCAACGTAGCATACGGGCACACCGCTAACGTTAGCATCCACAAACCTGCGCTTACGGTGGTGCGAGTTTTGTGTTATGACAGTTTTCCTAAAGAGAAGGTTTCCAGGAGAACAGTCCGTTTCAGAGTTTGATCATGATGTTAAAGTAAAGCTCATCCAGACTAACATACTATTAACAGCTCAGTTCTTTAAGAGAATGGTACCGTGCCACCCCCCGGTTCTAAGCTACCTTGGTTCTGTGTATGACCACACACAGCCTCGCTGCCGCTGAGCGTTTCAGCTTCATCTATGTCAGACTGACCTCTCCCACACAGGGGCGTGGTGATGAGACCCACTCTGGGTGATGTGTTGTGGAACTACATCTTAACATAAGTTCATCTTGTTGTGCTTTCTCAGGTTCTCCTACCTGTCGGTGTCGGGCGGGCTTCACCGGGCCCAACTGCAGCCTGCGCACATGCGACAACTACTGCCAGAACGGAGGGAACTGCAGCGTAACACGAGGCAACCAGCCCACCTGCAGATGCCCCAGTGACTTCCTGGGAGACCAGTGCCAGTACAGTGAGTACCACAGCAGCGCTGTTCTAGACTGGAGAACATAGCACAGATACTGATGATGAACAACACATACTTTAATGTTCTGTATGAGCTGTGATGGTGTAAACCCGGTCAGCTCTACAAAACTAAGCTTGTTTTTCTTTACTGACTTTATTGACTTACACTGAGGCCCAAAAGTCCACACTCACACTGAAAATCTGGATTAAACACCAGATTTTAGATTTTACACTAAGCACCAAAGCTTTACTGAGACCTTAAGCTAATCGTGAATGCTCCTCTGTGTGATCTGACAGGGTTGTGTGATGGTCTCTGTGAAAACGGAGGAACGTGCCTTCAGTCCGCCGATGGCTCCAGGCAGTGCCGCTGTCCGCCACGCTACATCGGCAAGAACTGCGAGGTGGACAAGTGTCACTACTGCCGTGACGGCAAGTGCATCCCCACCAACAGCAACCAGCCCGAAGGAGACGTCACATGCAGGTACAATCAAACGCTCTTACACTGCTACGATCATGAAAATTGTGTTTTGTGTAAACCCCCTTTTATCCATTCACTCACTCACTCATGCATTTAACCTTCATTTACACTCAGAAATATACTGAACAGGAATCCTCTTTTTCAGTAGAGAAGATTAAAAACAAATAAAAAAAAGAACCATTTGTAAAAAAAAGAATTCTACAAAATTAAATCAATAAAATAAATACAGTAATAAAACCTTAAAATTAAATAGTATACATTTAAACAAATAAAAATATAACCCAGGCCAAAAACAAGTAGAAATAAAATAAGAATGATGATTAAATTAATGACACTAAAAGTTTAAGAGGCATTAGAGAGAAGACAGTGGTGAGCTTTAGATTTTTCAAAATAGCTTTTAACTGTATTTCCAAATTTGTTAAAAAAAAAAACAAACCAAAAAAAACGTAAAAATAAACTCGAACTCTATAATTGGAATTACATTTTTACAGCTATTCAAACTGTATGGCTAAAAGTTGAGTAGCACTAGCGTTGCAGCAGTACTAATAACAGAATTGGTATCAGTGCTGATACTGGCTCTTAACCACAGCCTCGATATCAGTGATCGGGTAATGGTATCTATGATGGACCCCATGAAGCAATTTCTGACGCCAGTAGACTTAAGCCTGAAGATTCAATAAATAAATATCAGAATGAACCAGACCGGTCTTTTTAACCAGTCTGCTGCCCTGTTTCTGCCTGTAAGGGCACACCTGAAGTAAAAGGGGGGGCTGTTCTCACGTAGGCAGGACTACAGTCATGATCTCGGTCTCATTTGAAAGGTAACACTCAGATTTGCTCCCCAAAAGTCCGAATAATGGTATGAATTACTGGCACTAGAATAACAGAGGCTGGAACAGAGTTTATTTCCACCTGACTCTCTGAGCTGATCTCTGACTGTTCCTGTGTCATCAAGACCCTGTTTCGGATGTTGATGTCTCTGTGGAGGAACCCACAGGTTTGCTAGGGCTAGGTTTTCAGGAATCGAATCCTGAGATTTCCCACTTTCTAACAGCACACTGCATCGCTGCATCTCTGGACAACTAGATGCATAAAAATTATGTATAAAAACAGAAGTGAATGTTTTGACTGTGTGTGTGTGTGTGTGTGTGTGCTGGTGCTGGTACCAGTATGATCTAGACAAGGTTAATAAACATCACCTTCATAACATTCAGTCCTCACGAATATAGGAAAACAAACTCTGCACACACACTCACTCAACACATGAACTAAAAGCACTGAGCGAAAGTTAGTAACTGTCCAAACTGTCTAAAGATATCCATGTGGCCTTTCACTAACAAGCTCGTATGTTCCTCGTACAGATGTTCTAACGGCCGAATCCAGGCCAGCTGTTACACCTGTGATGGATACTGTGCTAACGGACAGTGCTCCCTCAGCCCTGCGAATCTTCCTCAGTGCAAGTACGTCCTAAACACACGATCACAGTCCAGCACAGGAATACAGAACCTACACACTCTCGTACACAGCGTACCTGAGCACTGAAGCTCTGTCTTCCTCCACAGGTGTCCTCCTGGGTGGGAGGACCACCGCTGTGCGACCCGCTCCCCCAGCGTTAATGCGGAGTCCGGCAGCCGTAAGTGTGTTTTCCTGCTACACAGGAAGAGAAGTGGTTGTGTGTGTGGCTGTGTGCAGTTCAGGTGTGCTGCTTAACATCAGTTTTACTAGTTACTGATTATCATCACTTACCTCAGTTAGTACTACAGTGACATACTGATTAATCTGATTAATTAAATATAATTGAGTCATTAGAAATAAGCCATTTAGAGATTCTGCTTTACAGGGAAAAGAAGTCACACTGTCAGGTAAACTTTGTCCACCTAGACACAAACTGTGCAGAGGTACCATCACAGGTACAACATGGTTCTGACTGTGCACCTTTAAAATAAGTGTTAAAGGTTCTTTACATCCGTGTTTTCCGGTGTAAAGCATGTACGTACCTTCTCAGAATTTTCTGGAAGGGGAAAATAATGTGACTATATAAAAGGTGGTTCTGATTTCACCAATTTATGGCATTTCGCCAAACAGTAGCCCTGGCTGGAGACCCAGAAGGAAAGCTGGGAGGACCAGGCAGCCTAGAAGTACAAAACAAATTAACATTTCAGAAAACAAAATTACAAAATACAAACAATTTTACAAACAAAAAAATACTACATTCTAGAAAACAAAATTACAAAAGCAAAAACAATTGCAATTACAAAACAATTTTTTTACAAGATGTGTAACACGTTTACCAGTACCGAAACACACAGGAAGTGCTTGTTGCGGACCCTTGTCAATCAAACTGTTTCGAAGGAAGAGACGAACAGGCCACGTCTGAACCACTTGTCTCTTTCTTCGAAACAGTTTGACTGACAAGGGTCCGCAACGAGCACTTCCTATGTGTTAGACCCGCCCTTTCCGTCAGAATTCCCAGTTTGTAAAAGTGTTTCACGTCTTGTAAATTTGTTTTTATTTTTTAATTTTGTTTTCTGAAACGTTCATTTGTTTTGCACTTCTGGGCCACCGTACTTTTTCCGGTTATTCCATAGATCCACACTGTACAGCTCTCAAGCTGCAGCTGACCATTCCTTGGAAAAACTGAGCTACGGTTTATATCATCAAACAGATATATGTTGGAGACGTGCCCCTGTGGGCTTACGTAGGACCCCCTCCCTAACACTGTATGTGCTGGTCGGCTGTGCGGAGGGTGGGCAGCGCTGATACGAGTGCAGATAAATAAATCAGTGATGAATTATGGTAGAGTTTGGCCTCTAACTGAACCCACCCTGCAGCCCTGGTACCTGTAACGCCTATGTCCTGTCGGGTCTGTGCAGGCACAGCTTCCATCGTCATCCCTCTGATCGTGCTGGTGCTGCTGGTGTTGCTCTTCGGTGGAGCGGTGCTGTGGTACAAGAAAAGGATGCGAGGGTGAGTCTGCTGAAGCGGCTGCAGCCGTTCCTCCAACTAAATCACTCTACGTTCAAGGGCCTCCTTACTGTCCCCACCCATTCAGTCTACAGCAGTTTAGCCCCACCCATTCACCTTACAGCAGTTTAGCACCACCCATTCAGTCTACAGCAGTTTAACCCCACCCATTCACCTTACAGCAGTTTAGCCCCACCCATTTGAGTCTAAACACTGCTGTGTATCTTACAGCATTGAATTTTTGATGTTATTAATAGGCATTATAGAGGGCAAATCAGAACACAGCTCATTTACATATTAGCCTTAAAGGCACAGTAACACGAGCGGTTGGGAAATAGTCATGTAGAAATAAATTAAATCTTTTTCATTAATCCACACAAACATCGTACACAAGGTTAAAGAGAAAAATGGACGAATGGGCCCTTTAATGTTGAGACCCCCACATTCCCCTGGAGCCAAGACGCTCAGTAACTGCGTACTAACGCTCTCTTTCTCCATTAACCGCTTCTTCTCTTCTCCTCAGGTCTGGCAAACCTGGCTCAAAACGCCCGCGGTAACGGTTGTCAGGGTTTCTGTGCCATTTCCCGCTCTGTCCTATCTCATGTTCTCTCCTGTGACTTACGTGCTATTGGTGTCTCCATTTCTGTCCCCGTCCTGTCATCTCCCTGAACCAAATGAGCCCGGAGGGTGGAGAGGTGGTGATCTATTGCAAAGGAGAAAGAAATAGATCCAACTTTGTCAGAACATGAGAACCAATCACGCTGCTGCTGTTGTTGACCCTGTCGGACTTTCCAGGTGTAACTGCTACACCAAGACTGGTTCTCAGAGTGACTGCATCGTGTGGAGAACGTCTCGTGTTTTCAAACCCAGAGTTTATTAAAATAGAGAATTATTTTATTTATATTATATACATTTTTCAGGAACACACCAGAGTTCTGCACGTTTTCTTACAGATATGTGGAATTCTGATCAATAAAATGGGCTTCAAATTGAAACTTAATCTCTCAATTAAACACTTATGGACCATTGTGTCATGCATTAATGAAACAATTAAAATTGTAATTATATTATTTTATATCATATTATTATAAAATATCTCTTTTTTACTTAAATGTGATTATTTGATATAAATTAAATTCCAAGCCTTTGAATGTAGAGTTCCAGACTGACCGCTTAC
>CM067493.1:27452723-27468646 GCA_034552555.1 Semaprochilodus insignis
GAGTTCCAGACTGACCGCTTACAGGTTGTTTTATTAGGCAAGTTTCACTCTTAAAACTTAAAAAATGTACACTGCAAAGAATTACATATAAAATTTTCACATTTAGTTGATATCTTGAATCTCTCATTTCGAGATTTTTTAAAGCTAATTTTAAGAATATTTAATTTACTTCCAGATATTTGAAGTAATTTAAGTCATAAAGCTTAAATCTTAAAATGAAAGACTTGCCAAGATCTCATTTTTTGCAGCGCAAATAATATTGCAGCTCCTCTGAATTGACAAATGCATTTTTTAAAACTGTGGTTTCATTGTAAAACTTAACATTTTTTAATTTAGTAAACAAAGTAACTTTGTTAAGTAAAATTAATTTTTAAATTAGTTAAGTAAAATTATTTTCTATCTAGTTGGATCTTAAAATTTTCATTTTGAGATGATTATAAACTCATTTTAAGATTATTTATCTTATTCCAGATATTTTTAACTTGTTTTACGTGATTTTAGTAAGCCAAATATTTTCACAATATTGACAGATAATTTTGCCTGTTTCAAACGAATTTCTTAAAGTAAGCTTAATTAGCTGTTCATATAGTGAGCCAATCACTTAAAACAAGTAAAAAAAAAATCTGGAATCAAATTAATAATCTTGAAATTAGTTTATTACAATCTCAAAATTAGAATTCCAAGATATCAACTTTATACAAGAGTTTTATATTGAAATCACAAGTGCATTTACTTAAACTGATTAGCAGCAAATTAAACTTACAATCACAACTACTTACTTGCAAGATAAATTCAGGAGCGGAGCCTCAACCCAGTAAAGGTGAATATTCTGGTCTTTGTGTCAAAAAAATATATATACGAAATAATCACAACATTATTCATAAAATTCATAATTATTATTCATGAGTAGATATTTTTCCCAAATCATTCAGCCTCACTGTTCCTGGTTGGATTCAAATATTCTACAAAAATATAAAAAACTCAATAAATCAGAATTAAATTAGAACCTAATATTGTGACCTGGTTAATGTAGCTGATATGGTATGAGCATGTTTTGCTAAGCTCTGGGTTTGTGCTGTTGTCCGCTGCTTCCATGCAGGCTGTTCCGCTGGCTGTGCCTGTTAGTGGCGCCCCCTTGTGTTGTGGCTTATCTCTGCTCGTGCTGCTGGTCATACGTAACGTAAACGTTTAAGACCTGCTTTGTTCTGAACTGACTGTCTGCACTGCACTCATAGGGCTAAGGGGTTCCAGCACCAGAGGATGACAAACGGAGCCATGAATGTGGAGATCGGGAACCCGGCGTATAAGATCTACGAAGGAGAGCAAGACGACGACGTGGGAGAACTTCTGGACACTGATTTCACACTGGATCCAGACAAGGTGAGACCCCCGAAACGTGTCTCCACCCCTGGATTCTCTCACTGTGACCTAAATATCTCCTTTAGAGGCTAACCCAAACCGCGCTCTCTGTTTATGAACTCTTTAAAGTGAGGGTTTGAACAAAATTCTGATCTGTGGGTTAAACCCCATGTAGCCCAGACTTATTCAGTGTCTGGAGTTGTATCTTTAGATTACTGCGCTGGAGCTACGAGGCCAACGGTGTTACCAAGTACTGGACGGGGCTAACTGATCATTGTGGAGGATGCTCAGTAGTCTCAAATAGACTTGGTTATTTGGTTTCTGACTGCGTATGACTCACTATTATCCATAAACATAAATCCACAAGTAAAAATAATGACCAATAGTAGAATTGAAATTGGACATGTGAAAAAATCCCTCTAAAATAAAACTGCATGTTTTTATATGAATTATATAGAATTTATGATTTTTTTCTCAGTTTATGTTCACGGAAATAAGAGTTTACACTAGTATGAATTCAGCTGTAAGATGCTATAATTTAGTTTTATTAGAAGTTTAATTTACAGTTATTATGATTATTAGCAGAATTTTAATTATTAAATGCATGATTTAAATGCAATGATTATGTGAAGTTGTACTTTCACATGACATTTTTACATGTAACAGTTCGTTTTAACTTTTCACACACGTCGTGGGCTACTGGGAATTTTTCCACAGGAAGTCCTCTTTATTTCTTTCTTTAACTTTATTTCTGTTTCTGTTTTCTAGCCGACTAACTTCACGAATCCCGTATACGCCACGCTCTACATGGGAGGCCAGAACAGCCGCAATTCCCTGGCCAGCACGGATGAGAAAAAGGAGCTGCTATCGCGGGGAGACGAGGAGCCCCTGGTGGACCCACTAGCGTAGACTGTTTCAAGCCTCGGTCCATAGCATTTAAAAGCACCCCCTTTGCCTTTTAGAGAGAGCGAGAAACACACACACGACCCACGAGGAGAATCCACAGTAAAGCGTGAACACTGTATAAAATGTACAAACAAATGAAGGACTACTTTTGTATGTGATCGCAGTATTATATTTTGTTCTTTTGGTCAGAACGAACAGCGACTTAAACACAAAAAACGGCTACATTTTCTACACGATTTTTTAATTTTCCTTTTTTTTGTCATCCCCACCCTTTTACCTTAATAGCCACTACCTCTGTGCAAAATGGAATCGAAAGAAACAGCAGTATGAAAAAAAATTGGAACGAATTAAATTTTTTATTTTTGTATGAATTGTATAGAGAAAAAAAATAATATTGTTCCATCTCAGTAGTGCCAACTCGTTCTGCATCACGTCGTGTGGGGAGATCCGGAGCCGAAAGTCTCTTTTTTTTTAATGTTGTCTATCACAGTGTCTGTATAGCACCTGTAAAATGTCCGTTCCGTATTTAGCTCCTTATTTTATTCCATAGGTCTACGTCCAAGCATTGTTATGTTTCCTTTGATAGCATAGCTGAAGCTTTTACGGTACATACGCCGTAGACAAGATACATTTGCAGGACAATATGTGTAATTTTGTTGTTTTGTTTTCGATTAATATCTTAAATTTTAGAGCTTGAATGATGCAGAAATAACAGTCTTGTAAAACAAGGAGCCGTTGGGAAGATTCTGTCTGCGCTGATAGCGATGCCTTTCATAACATACGACGTAATAAGAGTGCTGTGACATAATCGCTGTCTGTCCGGACGCCGCGATCGGATTAATGGCTAACGTAAGGACCTGCTTTTCCTGGGCAGTTCACTTGTTTCGCCAGAGTGAAAGAACCGTAAAGAACGCATCATGAATTGTTTTTGATTTTTCACTGTTTTTGTCTTACAGTCTTACAAATAAAGGTTCCTAAATGGTTCTCGGCTTGAACGTACGGTTCTGTGCTGAAAAATATAGATATGTAATCACTGTATCTGATATCTCTCATTATAGTACTGCTGTACTAATACACAGAAAAAACTGAGATCCTGGCAGGTAAAATGATCTTATAATTAGTTGAAATATCTTAAAATTCTCATTTTAAGATTTCCCGTTTCTCATTTCTGTTTCCAGATCATTTTTACTTGTTTTAAGTAACTTTAGAAAGCCAAATTTTCTTACTATACTGGTAGATAATTTCACCTATTTCAAGCTAATTTCTTAAAATAAGCAAAATTATCTGCCAAAATAATGAGTAAATTTGGTTTACTAAAATCACTTAAAATGAAAAAAATCTGCAAATAACATAAATAATGTAAAATGACCATACAACAATCTCAAAATGAGAATTTTAAGATATATCAACTAATTATAAGATCATTTTTCTTGCCAAAGTATGATTTCTGCAGCGAATTATACTATATCTATACATTTTAACATTTTCTAATTTTTATGTAGTGAAAACATATTGGCAGATTATTTTACATGAGAAATAATGCAGATAATTGTCTCGTTTTAAAGAAATAATGTTTGAAAGATAAGCCAATGGAATGCTTTCACTAAAAGTGATTTAAAACAAGTAGACATTTATAAAAAATAGGTTAAGTATTTTATTTAATGAGAAATATCAGATATTAACTAGATTTAATCCGTTTTCATTTGCTTAGATATCATTTTTTGCAGTATAGTAGAACCTTTATAACCTTCAGATTACATGGAGGTTCTCTAAACTTAAGCACAGTGTTCTTCATTAAGGAACTAAAACTGGTTCCACCTTTATTTTTAAGACTGTAGGCGTCGTCGGGCGTTCTTTCTGTCGTTTTTGTGTCTTTTTCTCACTTGCTTTGCTGCTTCTGTCCCGAAAGGTGATCAGCCATATCGTGATGCATGTTCAACAAACGTTAAACAAGCAAATTCTCGTTAGCATTGAAGCAAGTTTTGTTGTTGTTGTTTTATTTAAAGTTCTGCTCTCCAGATTTTATGGCCACGTTAAAACAGCAGGAGAATATAATCACGTCACTTTCAGAACTATTGCTAAATTGTTCATGCATTGTTTTTAATTTTTGCGCAGTTGTATTAAAAAAAATGACCGCTTTTATAGTACAGATGCATGGAGGCTCAAACTTAGTTCTGGGACGAGAATAATGTTTAATTTTTGCTGGAGTACTTTACAAACTAAATAACATTTGTTATAAATAAAACAAAACACCTTAAACCTGTAGCGAGTGTCTCCTTGTTACTTTTCTCTGCAATTTTATAGTAGTTTCATAGTTAATTCAGTTTTTTGGGGACATAGTGCTGTACAAAAGTCAGAAAACAATCTTTTATAATTTAAATTAAGTATTAATTTTCAGAGATGTTCAGAGATTATATACAAGATAATCCACTTACTAAGAAACTAAAAGCTACAGAGACTATGTTCCTCCTAACAACCACCTGGAAGACCTGGTATACCCCCAAGCACGGTCCACCATTAGATAAACAGCACTTACATCTCTGAGAGAGAGGAGAACATCAAGCTGCTCCAGGTCTGAGAACATCCACAGGTGTTTCTGTCCATCCTCCCACTGTGAGAAGACACCTCCTCAACACTATGGAGGTCTGAAAGGAGGTGTAGCTGTCTGAAAGAAGCTCCTCACTGAGAAAAGGAGACGCACACACCCAACAAAGAAGCTGCTGGTGTTATCAGAACAATGGACTGACCACCCCAGAGTCCAGAACCTCAACACCACTGAATGTGTTTGGGGTTATCTGGATGGTGAGAAGAAGCAGGAGATGCTGAACCAGCTTCTAAGACTGAACTGTGGAGGTGTGTCTCTGGAAGTGAGTCTCCTGAGAAGAATGGAAGCTGGAATGAAGGTAAAGAGCGGACGCGCTGATACGATATTCAGTTCTCAGAAACCTCCGGAATGTGGTTCTGGAACCTCGAATGCAAATATAAAGAGCTGTAGTCTATCATCGAAGAGCTGAGCAGTCCAATCCACGGCGTGGGTGACTCAGCTGGAGCAGAGGTGGAGGCCTGATCAGTAATTATACTGCAGACAGTCGTAACGAAGACGGAGGACAGGGAACGAGTGAAGAGGTCAGAGCAACCGAAAGAGCTTTCGGAATGCTTTCCGAGGCGCTTTGATGTTTGAAACCTGCTCTGTTGACCTCTGAAGCGGTCAGAGCCGAGGCACTGCATGCTGAGCCGTGAAAAAGGAGCCACCGGCCCGTTTTCACTTCCTCCATCCTTCTGTCCTTCAGCCACTCCCCATGTTTCTGTAAACG
The DNA here is from genome assembly GCA_034552555.1 of Semaprochilodus insignis. Lineage (NCBI taxonomy): Eukaryota > Metazoa > Chordata > Actinopteri > Characiformes > Prochilodontidae > Semaprochilodus > Semaprochilodus insignis. Next base: position 27,458,303 of record CM067493.1, read on the forward strand.
GAGGGTAGAGGNATTGATGAAGGGTCTCAGACTTCAGCACAGGGCTGATTGATAACTCTCACACCTGCAGTATGACGTAATATGATGTGTGAGGAATTACAGCACAACATGGCGAATATACGGAGAGAAATCTGTAATACGGCTGTGCACTTGTTGGATTACCGAGTGACTTGTGTGTTAAACGCAGTGAACGTTTATTAAATTCTGACACAAATTCAGTATTTTCAGAAGTGTTATTCCTCAAGCAGTTTTCAGTAACGGTGTAAAGGGGCATGGAAACTGCAATAAACAGCTTATTCTTCATTTTGGCACATATTCTGCACATCACTATGGAAGGGAACGTAGTGTGTGGAGAAACAGTATACAAATTTATCAGTTATCAGGAATATGGTGTTAAAATGTGCTGATAATGTTCTAAAAGTACTGAGTACACAATAAATAAATAGATAGATGGATGGCTAGATAGATGGGAGGATGGATGGACAGATGGATGGATAGATGCAGTCTACCCTTAAATGCTGCAACAGTTAAAGGTGCAGCTGAGGTGTCAGAATGTAACTGCTGCATATTTGAATAAGTAGCTGAACTTCAGCCTCGTAGTTTTAATTCTAGAAGTGTTTCTAACAGGGAGGTTTAAGCTGCTGAGATATCCCATCTGGTGGTCACTGGTTAATGCAGGACCGTATTTAACGCCAGTTATTCAATCATAAGAATCGACTCAAAGAGCAAACAAGGAATAAATTAGTTTTAGAGTTCAGCGCTAATGAAGGATTTGTTACTCCAGGGCTGAGCTGCACCAATAAGGATTAATCTTAAACCTGGATTATGTCCAGGTTTATCTGCAAATCATGTTCCACCAAACTTTAAATGTTGTTTACAAATAATCAGGATTACATTCAAATCATCATCGTTTTACAGTCAGTCTAGTTTAAGTTTACTCATGTTGCTCCATTACTCTAAGGTTTAAATCTTAACCAGTGATTAAATCTAAACTTACAATTTTGGTTATTTAAATGTACAAAATGAGAGAAAGCGTGCTGGCTTGAAACCCATTCATACAGATGATCAACGGTTTATAACAATTCCCCCCACAAGGGGGCGCAATTAGCACTCCAGGTGTTTTTGTATGCAACAGCAGTAGCAGAATCTAAATCCCACACGTTTAACACTCACAGACAGCGCGTAAATAAAGGACAATATAGTAGATAAAATAAACAGCAGGATATATAATCTCGGTAATTACACGGCTTCACTTAATTCATCTAGGATGAACAGCGTAGCAGATAGTTCGCTAGCGCTAGCTAACAGGCTAGTAGGCTACTCTGATAATACTCGGTGTTGGGCTTCAGGTTAAAGTAATTATTGAGCTTTTACTGTAAAATACAACACAGTATAATACACAGAGTGTCTGTACTGAACATACTGTAATTCTAACAGGTTTGGTATATGTGTTTTAGGCAGTTTTCTCAGTTCTGCTTTCCAGTCCTGATGCTACAGAGCGTCTACAACTACAGCAGTGACCACCACATACTAATATTAGTTTATTACTTTACATTTGTCCAGTTTTTTAAGTACTTTATACAATTTTGCTTCATATTAAAACTGCAAAACTGGTGCAGTAACCACAACCACCCTGCAGACCCGCCTCTGGCAGCTGAAAAGTAAAAGAATCGGCTCACCTTCAAACCAACAGGTGTCCGTTGATGATGCTAGCTATGCTAGGCTGATGGTGAGCTTTAGCACACAGACCCGTCCACAAATGACGGATATAAAGTTATTTGGGCTCCGGAAACGGGAATAAAACTTCCTCCTCCTGTCCGGGGGGCTGTCTACTGTCCCTCAGGAACATTTAAGAACAATATCAGGACTTTTACTCAAAATATTACCTCAGAGAAACGCGAGTGGGCTAGCTAGAACCGATACCTGACTGGGGGCCCGCAGCTAATGGCTAACAGCAACGGTTACTAAGCCGCGATTGGTCGGTTGTGGAAAATAAGGCGGGGCTTGCAGCTTCTCAGAGAAATGACTAACCATTAAAGGGCAACTCCACCGAATTAAACAATTCAGCACATTTCAGCAATTACAACCTAAACAGATCCGTTCACAGTGGTGGTGAAGGTAACCAGACTAAAAGCTCCCTCACAGAAAGTTCCTACATGAGGTGGTTCTGAATACGCTGCCTGATGTCTGAGACGCTGTTTATGATAGTGTGGAGAAGATTTCAGCCTTAAACTCCATTCATGGTGGAGGGATACATGCTGCAGGGCGCTGTGAGGTCAAATAGTCCCCCAAAGAAACTTAGTATTTCCAGGTTTTCCAGATTCAGTCGCTCTGTTTACACCTCACACCAAACACACATATTTTAGATCTTAATAAACAGCTTACAGTACTGAATATTACCATACAGCTCTGCTTTATAATAATCAGTAATTATTAATTATTCATTTACCATTCAGGGTGCCTCAGTCCTCTTGTTTACTAAATAATCACTACACGTGTGTTTCTGTACATGGCTGTTTTTATTTGCCTTTTTTATTCCAGTTTTGAAGCATAAACATAAACAAAAGTGCTGCTAAGAAACAACACAATAAAAACCAAGGAAATTTAAAATGAAAGTTAATGAAAAGGAAAATGAAAATTCGTGTGGCATAAAAACATCTGTGGTTTTGACTGTTATTTCTCTAAGATTAGTAAAAAGAAATTATATTCATAATTCTGTCACCTATAATAATAATACACTGATATACAGTAAGCATACAGCAGTCACATGATTGGACAACATTCCTAGCCTTTTCCTACAGTGGGCAAAATATCTATCCACTCATAAGACACTTATGTAGTAATATAGCAAGTCAAGTAAAGCATCAGCAAGACTCATCTACGATCAGAATATAATCTACAGATCTGGGTCCTCATTAGTGTATAATTACCTGTATCTACAGATCTAGGTCCTCATTAGTGTATAATTACCTGTATCTACAGATCTAGGTCCTCATTAGTGTATAATTACCTGTATCTACAGGTCTAGGTCCTCATTAGTGTATAATTACCTGTATCTACAGATCTCCGTGTGTTCTGGTTATCTACAACGAGCTTCGTATCTACATAGGAGCAGCTCGTCTTCCAGCAGAGACTACCACCACCATGTTCCTACAGTAGCCCAGAACAGACACACCACACACGGGCTGTAGAGAGACTCTCACACTGTTACACTGAAGCAGCAGCTCGAACTAGGGGGCGCTATAGTACAGACTGGAGGACGTAGAAAGAAGGAGAACCCTTGTTGGATTGTTCTACTGTAGAACATATTTATCAGTAGCTCCGCCCACAAAACTCCAGGTAGAATATTTTAATAATCAGAAACACTACCAGCAATAACACTACCAGCATTAACACAGCTCAGTGTTCAGCTTCTTGTTTTCCATTCCACCTTAAACAGTGCAGCAGTTATTATAACACCTCAGGCACCACAATGTAGCCACAGCACTATTTAAGGTGGAACGGGAGAATCTGAACTAGAACCTGGTGAGTGTTGTCAGAAAGTGTTTCCAGCAGTGAGAGAACAGTGAGGAGGTTCTGATGGTGTAGATCAGATGATCAGGATTAGAGTGGGGATTATTAATCTGAGTCTGAACTGAATTAACATTAAACACACTATAAACATTTAAACACCGAGATACTACACTGTACTGATGATAGGAGCACGCTAGGTAGAACCGCTCGATGATTAAAATACATAGCTAGAACACAGGCGCTGGAGAACCATTTTGGATTTTAAGACGTTAGAGAACCCAGATGAGAAATGGAGGATGGAACTTATTATTCAGTACAGAAGCAGTGAAGGAGGGAGAACCCTCACCGTCAGAGAGGAGATCAACATAAAGAAGATAAACCAGATCAGGACAAGGGGTTCATTAGGTTGCAATACACCACTTCACCACTAGAGGTTACACACTGCTCCTTTAAAGATCTGGATATGAACTGTGTGCACTCCTGGATCTTCACTCGATGCCTTTGGCCTTCAGCTCCTCTCTCACTCTCCTTAGGTAGTCGGGATCCGGATATCCATAACTGAGGAAAGATTACAGGTCAGTCTTAGTGCACATATTAATACATGGATATTTACATGTAGTGTAAGAAATCAACACACAGAGTTACAGAGTCTAGAATAACGGTGTTAAAGCTGTAGTCACAACAGACGTTTGTAGTTTGGGTCTCCCTGCAAAATCGATACGGGCGAGGATGGAACGAAAGACTGGGGATAAAACCGTTCTCAATGTTGGTGCAGTTAACACACTAACTTGCTAATTATGGACTTAAACAACACAGTGTGAACACAATTAAATCAGATAATTACACACTCGGTGACGGGATCCACAGATTGGGAAGAGGTGCTACAGTGCAGGGAATGTCTCGTTCCATGTGTGGAAAATGGCTCCAGAGCAGATGTTAATGATGGGCTAAAAGGAGTGACTGCATTTGGGCGTGCCAAAGACCATAGTGTGAAGGAAGTAGCTGAATCTGCAGGTGTACGGAAGCGTACACTCATACGGGTCTACCAGCAGTGGATAAAATCCCAGTCTACAGGGAATTCTCCTCGGAATTGTGCCAGGGAAGGCATCCACCAAATTATATCTTACCTTTGTGGCCCACCAGTGAGGCTAGTTTTATGATGAATATCATTCCAGATGACGACGTTTTGTAATCCAGTGGTTGAGGAGGTCCCGACAGTGAAGATCAGTCCCTGATCAAAAGCTCTCTGCAACAGACTCAGCACATGTCTTCCTTCAACATTATCAGGCAGATAAGCCCGACGAGTTGTTCCACTGAAACGTCTTCCAGGATTTGGATGTCTCTCCTGTAACAGATCAACTGTACTTCCATGGATATCCTACAGAAATCTTTTATGTAATACATTTTAATTCATATAAGTTATCATTTATATATCAAAAATACCACCAATAAATGAGTTTACAACATTAACCTCATCAGTTAATACATTCACTATAAAAACACAATGTCTAAAAACGTAAAGACTAGAAATGATGTGATTTATAAGCTACACATTCTGTTTCTACGTAACGCTTAACTTTTCTTAACAAGGCTTTTTAATGCAGATAGTGTCCCAGTTGTGTCCTAACAGTGGGGTAAGATGGCCCATTTAAAGAAATGGTCTTATTACTATGTATAAACAGAACTGTCTACTGCTACAGGATATTTGCTCTGACTGTGTGCAGGTTTATACATTATCATCCTGTACATGATAAACTGTAACCCATATACATCTATATATACGTCAGATTGAAAAAGGTAAGTTCTGTTTTTACTAAATAAAAGTAAAAGTAATATTAAATATTTAAGTATATTATAATAGTGAATTCTTACCGTTTGGATGCCGTCTGGTATGCAGTAAACGATTTCAATGGTGCCGCAGTGAAGATAACCAGGGAGACGGTAGCTCAGTTTATGAGTATTTATCGTTCCTTTAGGCTGATTTCCCATCAACTTCCCGAAGACGTCCTTACACACTGGACAGATTTCACCGATGCTCTTCACCGACTCATTCAGACACGGCCTGCAGAACTCGTGGCCACAGTTCAGTTTCCTTCTGACAGTAACTTTGTCCATGCAGATCGGACAGTCATCATCTTTATCATCTTCTTTCTCTTTAGTAGATCCGGCTGCTCCTCTCAGATCTCCGTTGGTCTCCACTTTACTCGACGTGCTACTGATGAGTGATCTCTTAAGCGCCACATCAGGTCCCAAAATCATCTGCTTCTGCAGCTCTGCTAGTTTAGGTTCTGGTCCAATCAGTACGCACCGATTCTCTGATATGTTGATCATCATCTTCTCTCTGGCTATTTGAACATTTCGCACTAACCTGGTGAATGCAGACTCTACACCTGTTAGAGGGACCGTAGCACACCGGAGATTCTTCATAGTGTCCTGGTAGAGGTCTGTAACTCTCCGAGTGGCTTTGTTTACAGAATCCTGTCTGGTCTGATCCACAGCAGTAACCGTCACCGACACCTCAGCGTTTATTCTAACACCAAGCTCCTTCTCAATCTGGCTGAGATCACTTCTATAAGCACAACTGAAGTACCAGTACTCAAAGAGGGGGGCCGTAAGGGCAGGTGGAGCTCCACTCGTCTCCTTCAGGGGCTGTTTGTCTGAAGCACTGAGACGCTGGTCCATCTGTAAATGAGACAAAATAATAGATTCGGTATCGGCAGGCCCAGTTTATACACCAAGCACATTTACAGAGCGGACAGTGCAGAGTCCAATGTAAACACTTCATGAGCTACAGGCTTAAGAATCTAGGCAAGTAGTTCAGTTCACCTCAGGGGTGTTCACTTTATGCACCAAAGAAACAACTGAATGGTCGGTTTTGTCTGAGAAGGTCCACTTCACAACTGGTAAACATGGTCTTGTCGAGTAAAATGATCTTGTTGATATCTAATCATGTGCACTGAGATGCACAGATGCGTCTGATCCTTAAATACAGGCTAATATAGAGTATCAATATCTATCCTAACACTCTCAGTCCTGGTACATGACATGTTTAATATTGTATTTTGGTAATATCTATATTCTTTTCCATCTTGGTTGAAGCAACAGGCCACGAGACCCCCCTGCTGAGTGATGCAGCTTACCAATAGAGGTGCACTGCAGGCACACAGGCCCAGCTACCAGGTTACTATGTTAGCTAAAAGTTATATCCAGGCTATCATTATACAGAGAGTCCGGCGGATCTCCTGCTCCTCAGTCCCAGTCTGGACTAACAGTAACTTAGACTGTAGGAGCTCCACAGCAGCAGGTGTGTGATTACTGAGAGGAGCAGCTCAGACGTTCAGGTGAGCGGCTCCTGTTAGTGTAGATATTTAGTTCATTCAGTTTGAACATATTATTGTGTTGATTTGTGTTATTTGGGTTTGCTATCTCCTCAATCAAATTCTGAACACTGTAAACCTACAGATAACACATAGCTGGCTAGGTTGTTATTGTGGGGAATAATTAAAGGGCTGATTTTAGTTACTGAAAGACTAAAACAGAAAGTGAAATCAACCAAGTGAGCTCTTGATTTCCCTTTCTCTACAGCTCTCTGACTTGTGTTTAACCTGTTATGGCCAAGTTTCCATATTGGACCACAAATCTGCTCTAAAAGTACTATAACAACTTCTGTCCATTCAGTGGCCAACTCAGCAACGCTGTCAGGCAGGTATCTACAGTCATATAAGACCAGACCCGAGACCTTTTCACACCTGAATGGTCCGTACCAAGGTTCATGTTTAACGAGCGCTCTGAAGAACTTTACATAAGACCCACGATCTACATGGGCTGCTGCTGATTGGTTTGTGGAGGGGAGTCTGGCATCGGCGTGTTGTGAATTTCCAGGTTCACAGCTTTTTCTGATGCCATCACGCACCAATGTAGCGTAAGACTCCACACACAGACAGCACAAGAACCTGAAGCACTTCTGTGGAGCGTTCATATACACACCTGTACAGGAGAACCTGCTCAGATAGTCTCCCTGAAATTTCAGAGCTCCCTGGCCATGCGCTCCGAACCCTTCAGGACAGTATTTTCACACTGCAAACGAACTGGAACATGTTTCAGTGTGATCCAAACCGAGACCACCTCTTTTAGTCTGACCATTAAATTTTGGTCCTTTGGTCTGAATGTGGTCCAAGGCGCTTTTCAGACCTGGTATTTTGGTTTGCACCAAACAAGGTATGTATATAACCACCATTAAAAACTCAAATCTAAAGGTCAAATTACTGTTTCAACAGCATGTTTGAAATGAAATCTGACAAACATCACAAATGGTTTATATTTGGCTCAAACTCAGAAATGTACTTGTTCAGGTTCCTCTGAATACTGGGCTTCAGAAAGCTGCAGTTGTCTGTTTTATCAGTTTGTCTTTGTGGAGAGGTGTGAATAGTTTTTCACCTGTCCCTCTTCACTCCTCATTGCTCACTAGCAGCTCAACATGGTTTCACTTACAGAGAGACAAAGCAGTTCTAGTTCATCTGATGGAGTTACGGGGAACAAATATTTTATTTGGTTAACTTAGAACATCCAAGCTGATTTCCGATCAGTGATTGGAGCCATATTTGATCCGTACTGAGTCCAAAAACATCTCTCTTTCCAGCTCTGTAAATAATCAACATCATAAGTAATACTCACCTTCTTGCTGTTGTTGTTGCGGTAAGAACTCATTGCCATCTTCTCTTCACGACTGGTGACCGTCTCTTGTCTTATTACCCTGTAAACTGTAAAACCACAAAGTCATATCACTCAGATGCTCTGATTCCAGCAGCTGCTTTAAGATAACCTGTTACTGACTGAGCAAACCGAAAGGGTTATGAACCAGTAGGGGTGTAGGAGATCAACTTTGCTCCTCCATAAAGTGATAAACCACCTGGTAATGAGCAGAGCCGTCCTCAGCCTTCAGTATGGCCTCAGGTGATACGCTGACCTGTTTCCAGTAAGAGAGAGCCTCCAGATCGTCTCAGTCTGGTCAACAGAGCTTCTCATGAAGGTTCAGTTAAGTCTAGATTTGGTGACTGAGCCATCTTACTTCTACCTGGTCTTCATTAAACCATGTTTGGGGGCGAGTATCTGGGCGCTATGGTGAAATCCGGGATCACTGGGTCCCATTCACTAATCTCTGCATACAAATGACAACACATGTCTGACCTTGTTGTGACCCTGGTTTGAATTTAATGAATACGGATGATGCTGTCCGGACATCTCCATATATGGCCATTCTGCAGGGACATAAATGGACAGGAAAGCCTAAATGCGTGGCCAAATTGGGTCCAGAGTGGACTGGTGTGTCTGGAGTGTTTCAACATGTCTATTAAAGAGGCGATAAGCGATAGTATGTTTTTAGCAGTGTTTCCCACAGGACTGTGTGATACTATGGTGGGTGGAGGTTGTTTGGACCCTCCATCATGTCCCCGGAGGATAAATATAATTTTATACTGTTCCAGTTTATCACCTTTGGTTTAGTTTTGATCTTTTCTGTATCAGGAGCTGTCTGAATAACTAACTTACATTATTCACATTATTTTGATTATGTGTTTATGTGGAGATAAGCTGACTAGTAGTGGAAGATGATTTGCCAAAACAACGGGGGAAAACACAACATTTATATGATATTAACATTAATATATCTCCCTTTTTACCAGAGCAACATCACCTTTTCACACAAATCAGAAATTCTGACACGTCCCTGGCACAGTACAATAGGAACGAAGTAACTGCAGAATTCCTTTAGTGGGAGAACATTTATTCAAGGAGTGTCAGCACCAATTAATGTGTACACATTGTTAGTGAATGGGACAGTATTTTAACCAAATGGTGAACCAGGTTCCACAGGTTCTACAGGCATTACAAAACTGGGGCATACAATTATTAAGCCTAATGACTTTTTACACCACCACATTCACCAGCAGACAGCACACATTCTGGGCTAAATGCATGTAAAAGACATATCTTTCTATTTTATAATTCCTGGTTAGTAGGTTATCAGATACTGTTTGCTGTATAAGGGTTTATTTATCTGAATATGCATATGAATTTTATTTAACATATGAACCGTTTCCTTTTGCTATAAACTCTGTTCAGGGACCGTACGTTTCAGATTATTTACATTTCTGCAGAGTTCAATAGTTGAGATGGAAACAAGATAATCTGAGTGGTCTGCTTTGAAATGATTCATTGTGGAGACACTTGCTAACCCTTGACCAACTTGTAACTCCAATATAGCCAGAATTCCCCTTTATAAACTCAGATATCAAAGTGCTGACAAAGTCGGAACTCCTCTAAAGCTGATCCAGGCTGTGGGGACCGAAGGTCAGGTGTATTCAGCCTGTAGTCTCAGCCTGGATTATTTGCATGTAGGTTATTAACACTATTAGGAGGAGTCGTGTTCAGTGCTGCTGCTGTCATTAGACTAATTCTGACTAGTTATGTGTGTTGATGTCTGCACAGTAGATGTGGAGGAAGCTGTGCTGGGCTAACAGTCTAGCTGTCTTAGCTAACTGTAAGGTACTGTAATGGATTTAAAGTGTAAACTGTCCCGCTGGGTCCGCATACCCTCTCACTAAGCCTTTCTAAACGTCCTACTGAAGTTTAACTCTGTAATAATTCAGTTCTGCTACTTACCCAGACTGAGTGTCCCAGTGTGTAGTTCTGCTCTCCTCAGTGGGGAAACAAAACTGAAAGTGTGCGGCTGTCCTGAGTCATGTTTACAGCTGGAAACCACCTCCCATCCACACTGCACCTCAACACGCTAACCCCGCTCACACACAGTCCATTAAGGCTTTCAGCTGGTTC
>CM067493.1:27491039-27506190 GCA_034552555.1 Semaprochilodus insignis
CTCTCTCTCTTTCTCTCTCTCCCCTCTCTCTACCTGCTCTCTCTCCCCCTCTCTCTTTCTCTCCCCCCCTTTCTCTCTCTACCTGCTCTCTCTCCCTCTCCCCCCTTTCTCTCTCTACCTCTCCCCCCTCCTCTTTTGACACTCATTTTCTTACCCTCCATTTATCCTTAAAGCAGATATTACGTCCTAGCGAGTGAAAGTCTTACAGAAGCATATTTATATATTTAGTGTATATATACAGAACATATATGTATTTATGCTATATATTTAACGTGTGCCTTTCTTTATAGTTAGTGATAATGTTATTAGATTACATAATATTATGTTACATATGTTTAATTCTTATTTCAAGATTTTTATTACCAAATGACTTTATGACGGATTTGTTTTTTATATATTGAGCTGCTGACAGAACAAAACCTTCTCCTTCATCTCCTACATGATAACTTTACAGGAGAAAGTAAAAAAATACTTTCATATTAATGCAAGTCAGTGGAACCAGACGTCATTTCAAGTCATTTTGGGTCATTACTTTTAGTCTATTAATATTGTGAAATTTACACTGAGGGTAATGAATTAGAGAGATTTCCAGATTATTTCAGAAACTGAAAAACAACAACAATGAAGATACCAGGCTTTAATCCAGCAGAGGCGAGTAACTGCTTTCTACCTGTTAGAGCTGCCTGATCTATCGGCTGGGTGATATTATCAGTCAGTACTGACGACCCATGTTTCAAACATATTGCTGTACAAGTGCCCAAAAACTGATCATGGCTTTGCCGGGATTGGTATGCGTTTGGCCCTTCCAGCAGGGTTCTCCTGTGAGTCAGGCTCTTCTTCTCCTGCGGGATCGTGTTTACTGTGTTCTGACAGTAATATGACGTTAATAATGTCCTCCGTATCTCTCAGAGGTGTTCCAGTGTCCTCCGCTCAGGCCGTTCCGCTGCCTCAACGGGCGTGTGTGTCTGCCGCTGTCCAAGCAGTGTGACGGTGTTGACAACTGTGGAGACAAGAGTGATGAACTTAACTGCCGTGAGTGTCGTTTGTCCTGCTTGTCCGTATGATCTGAGAGTGTAATTACATGTTTTTAGTTCGATTTGGGAGTTAAAACAGATTTAAATATGACATTTACAGAACTGAGTGCACAGTTTCCCAGTTTAACAAAATAAAACAGAAAAAAATAAAATAAAATAAAATAAATGAATGAGTTAATTAAAATAAAATAAAATAAAATAAATGAATTAATTAATTAAAATAAAATAAAATAAAATAAAATAAAATAAAATACTGTTATAAATATGTTTATATTTCATTTATGGCATTTAGCTGATGCCCTTATCCAGCGCGACTTACAAGGGTAATCATATTACAGGTAGGCCAAGGTAGTGTTAGGAGTCTTGCCCAAGGACTCTTATTGGTGTAGCACAGCATAACCACCCAGACCAGGAATCGAACCCCAGTCACCCACATGGGGCGGTAGGCCCCTCGCGGGTAATAGCGTTACCTGCTGCGCTACACCAACCCTCCAACATTACATCAGTATATGTGCATTTAAAAAATTATAATTTGTCCATGTAACTATGAAGAGTTAATGATATTTTGTTTGCAGTAATTGGTTAATGTTAAATAGTGATTAAATTTAGTTTTGTGTTATTTAAAACAATAATATTGTGAGAGTTTATAACCACTGAAGACAAACACCTCTTAAACTCTGTTTAATTAAAAATGTACAAGGTCTTTGAAACCCCAGTGTTAAACATGAAGCATCCTCACTAATCAGCATCGTCCTGCTGTATTAGACAGCGTTTCACCTTCAACGACTGATAAACTGCACTCACGTTTGTCCTGGTTAACACTAAATACCGGAGTTGGTCCAAACAGTCAGGGTGTGTGTTTAATGTTGGGAATGCTGTGTGGTCTCGTATCTTACACACATACTGAGCTCTGTACCTCATTAGCTGAGGTCGGGCTGAATACGGAGGAATTTATAACTGAAGTTAAACGACAACACAGTTCTGCACAAGTATTAAAAGTCATACAGAAGCAGAGCGGCCTTAACGCGGGTCTGAAAGTGTTCAGGTTAGCAGCAAGTTAATTAAAGTATCTGCACCTCGTATGTCACCAGGGTAGTTATTGGGTATATGGTTAAAATGATAAAAGACTTCTATCATGTTGACTGTGTACAGAGACCACCGCTCGGGTCTGTGGGAAGGAGGAGTTCACCTGCAGCAACGGCAAGTGTATCAGCTCCACCCTGCGCTGTAACTACTTCAACGACTGCGAGGACTACGGCTCTGACGAGATCAAATGTGGCAAGAAAGGTGGGTGAGCAGGCTGTGTACAGTGGTCACCGCTACGGAGATGAAATCAGTTCCACAGGAAACAGACTTGTACACAGGCACAGGTGACACACAGGTGAATGTGGGTGCTGAAATTTGAAGCAGCGTTGATAACTGATGTTCACACGCCTTTTTAAACTAGACTTTAAATGACTGTTTGCTATTTGCTGACAGCAGGCGGTAGGTAGCGCTCGCCGGTTTTCAGCCTCCCTCAAACCAACACAGCCCACAGGGGAGCAGCTGGCATGTCTGGAAGTTCCTCCAACATGGATAAAAGGCTAGTTGTAAACATATGAAGGTTGTATAACCCTGCGTGTCTACCACAGCGTGCTGTTTACCGCTACACGGAGCTCAGGGCGGGGTCAGTAAACGGAGTACGACGCGGCAGATGTCTGTGCATCTGTGAACGTGTTCAGTGTGAAAGCAGCTGCGTTCAGACTGAGCAAAGGGTCCAGTAGGTTTCATTCCTCCTACGCAGGCCATGGAAACATTAGCAGCCCTAGCAAGCGCCCTGAACACCACAGCTAGCAAACAGACACAGCATCGCATTCCTACGTTAAGGTTATCTACTCGTCCAAACGCGGGGTCTGTTCCTCAGGGCTTTTAATAAACCTGGCTGATACATACACCAGGTGAGTGTTTAACACTCCATACGTTCTCTTCAGGCGCTTGTGTCTCAGTGTGAATGTGGGGTTGGAATCCATCTAGCATGTGGTGTCACTGTGACTGTATGGTGTTTAGAGATCTCATTAAATCCTTTCATTTTGCTGGTATCAGAGACGCGTGTTGATTGTACTAGGACTCAGTAGAGGATGTTCTGTTACCTGTACAGACTCGATCCTGAACGAGTGTCATCAGAACAGAAGTATATGTGGAGATGGAGATGAAGCTCACTGCGTTGTGAACGGCACCGATTCCTTCTGTTCCTGCAAACCAGGATTCCAGAGAACGACTCAGCAAATCTGCTTAGGTACCGCTCTATTCACTCACTCACTTACTCACTCACTGTCGTTCACTCACTCACTCACCGTTGTTTACTCACTCTCATTTACTACTCCTTTATTCACTCATTTATTTACTCCCTCCCTCATGCCCTCATTTACTCCTTCCTCCCTCATTCACCTATTCACTATCGTTCACACACTCAACTCACTCACTCACCTACTCACTGTCGTTCACTCTCTCAGTCATTTACTACTTCTTTATTCACTCATTTATTTACTCCTCCCTCATTCACTCACTCATTTACTCCCTCCTTCATGAATTCACTTAATTAATTTGCTCTATAAATCAGTTTCTTGCTCACTCAGTCACTCACTAATTCCTCCCCTTCCTCCCTCATTCACTCACTTACTTCCTCATTCATTCACTCCCTCATTTACTCACTCACACGCTCATTCGTTCACTTTCTACTGATGTCCCTCACACTCTCACTCGCTCACTCACTCACTCCATCACTCCCTTATTTACCTGCTGTATCATTAACTCATTAACTAGCGTTCTCGGGAATTTGTCCAATCATTCATTGATTTGCTCATTTACCTGCCCACTCATTTATTCACTCACCCACTGACTCACCTTACTCGGCCCTAATCACCCCCACTGAGCACTCTTCAGTGGTGACAGCTTAGCTTTGTTCTCCTCTGTCAGATATGAACGAGTGTAAGGAGTTTGGAGTGTGCTCCCACATCTGCAACAACACCAAGGGCTCCTACAAGTGCAGCTGCCACAGAAACTTCAACCGGGTCAACAACAGCTGCAAGGCGGGCGGTGAGTCTCTGACTGATGTAGTGACTTGTGATGCTGACTTCTGTGACGAGGTCGCAGGTGCGGTTTCCTTCTGATGACTCTTCAATGCAGATCACGCTTGTGCAAACAGCACTGCACCACAGCACCACCACTCCTGTGTCAGCTGACCCTTCCTGCAGGTCTGCTGCTGCTGTATGGGGGTTTTGCTTTGCCTTTCTGTCCAGCATACGAGCAGAGAGTCTTCTTGATCTTCCAGATCTCGCCTTGACTTCCACAGTTCCTCCTAACTGCCATTTCCGAATGACATTTCAGACAGTGAGCCGGAGGTGCTTTGATCTCCTGCCTGATAGGCCTCAGTTAGCTTCACGTTTAGATCCTCGCCCAGCTGAGTGTTGGAGCAGGTTTGAAGTGTCTTCTCTTGTTGCAGGTAACGAGAGGCAGGTTCTGTACGTGGCTGACGATAACGAAATTCGCAGCCTGTATCTTGAAAACGGACACTGGACCTATGAGCAGGCCTTCCAGGGCAGTGCCAACGTCCGGATCGACGCCATGGACCTGCACATTAAACGCAAGCGCATCTACTGGACCAACTGGCACACGGGCAGGATCTCCGTTTTCGAGGGGACTACCGGCGGATCGGTCTCGCCGAATTCCAACCGCAACCGCAGACAGAGTGATCCCAGAGTGACCGATCTAGAGGTCAGTGGGTTCAGAGGGGTCCTGCGTTTAGACCAGTCACTTAGATTCCTGGTGTTAGCATGTTATGCTAATTGGGCAAGTTGTACTTTAGTTACATCTGGTGAAATTTTTAAATTTAGTTGCTAGAAACTCACAGGAAGCCAAAGTCACACGTGCATTGGATCATGTAAAACCTGCTGTAACTTAGTTGAAACTTTAGATACTCAGCTGCAGTTGGAAACCACAAGACTAGCCTGCCGTATCGTGACCCATGTAGGCCATTCAGTTTTCCATCTACCAACATAGCCTTAATAATTAACGACAGGTGATTCTATAGAATTAAAATGATGCACTTTATAAAAATCACTAGCTACTAATCTTGCTAACTAGTAAAATCACCACATTCAAATTCATTATATATTTTTTTTATTGCTTTGCTCTGAAATTATGTTGCACACAACTAGCCACTTGCACCTGTTTCAATCAATTAATCAATCAACATTTAAACAACAATTAAACAACAGAATTAAAATAATTTAACCTGGTTAAATGAAAATGACTACATAAACTAGATAAATTAGGCAACAAAATCAAACACAATAAATGAAGCAAAGAATATAAAATAAATAAGATTTAATTAAGAAAGGCAAAAATAATTAAAACCAAGGTAATAAACCAATTAATAAAGATCTCAACATAGAATGATAGATAGGTAAGCTCAAAATATTAAATAAAAGGTCACTTAAAGGATTATAATATTTAATGAAAGAAAAGAAATAGAGTAGAGTTGCAACAGAGTTGAGAAAAAATAACAATAAACAATAAAAGTAGGAATAATGATAAATGATAAACTCAGTAAAGCAGTTCCAGGCTGACGGAGGCTAGTAACTGAATGTTTAGAATGCCCGAGTGACTCCAGGGTTTTACTCCAGCGTAACTAAAAGCAGATTTAGCATGTACGGTTTAAGGTCAGACTCTGATATTACAGAGGTGAACATCATCTATCAGCTCTAGTAGAAGTAGTATTCACACTTCCTCTCCCGCAGATTCCCAATCTGAAGATGCCGCGCGGGATTGCAGTAGACTGGGTGGCCGGGAACATCTACTGGACCGACTCGGGCCGGGACGTCATTGAGGTCGCTCAGATGAACGGACGCCACCGCAAGACTCTGATCTCGGGGATGATCGACGAGCCCTACGCCATCGTAGTGGACCCAACAAGAGGGTGAGCAGAACAGAGTGACGACTGGTTCACTCACTAAGCTCTGATTAAGCAGGACTGCAGTGTTTTACTGGGTAGAAATCTGATCTGAACTGCTCTGACACTGTAACGCGTTAAAGTATGATCGTATCTGTTCTGTGATATTGATAAAAGTTAAGATGAAATAAGATTTTATTATCCCACATGGGGAAATCTGCATCGTTACAAAATACAAAATACAAAATAATTATATATAAAAATAAATAAATCTCTATTGTCAGGGAAAAAAAAACAAAACAAAAAAAAAAATATATAGTTATTGTATAGATATTGCATCAGTTACATAAATACTGATGATCTTGGCATTCACTTAATTAAATATGGATGACATAGGTGACTGCTCTATATAAATAAAGTAAATAAAGTACATACAGGTCTTATAAAGCTCCTTTAATGACGTATTATAAATGTGTATATAGATATTTAATAATATCAGTTTGATATTTTAGATTTATTTCAATTTCAGTTATATGGTAAGAACCTTTTCCAGAAGCTTTATTAATAGGTCTAAATATGTTTATAATACGTCTTGTACAGATTGCATGTTCCTTTGAATATAAAATATAAATAATACTAAATGTTTAAATATGTAAAGTATCATTTACAATATTATAAACAGTTGTAATAACCTCAAAAAACCCTATAGAAATTAATATTGAAGAATAATATCTATGTGTGTGTAAACGTGACGTGTAATATATCATCGGTATAAAGAAGTGCATAAACGACTTCATTTTTACAAGGTCACAAATATTGTTTATAGTGCAGATCTTAACTTTTAAGGCTGTAAATACTCGTTTCAATATTGACTTGCATTAATATATATAATATCGTAACTATGCTAATTAATTAATTAATTTAATCATTTAATTTTATTTAATTTATTAATTTGTACAGTTACGATATTATGACTGATTCAGATCATAGGTTCTATGTCCTGTAATAGTTCAGTGTTTGATGTTTCTGCAAACATGTTCATGTCTGTTGTGTTTCTAACAGGACCATGTACTGGGCCGACTGGGGTAACCATCCCAAGATCGAGACGGCAGCGATGGACGGCACTATGAGAGAGACGTTGGTGCACGAGAACATCCAATGGCCCACCGGTCAGTCAGAGCCCACAGTCAGAGATCAGACGTATACCGTATACCTGCTGTCCAGTGTGTAATCAGTACCTGTGTGTCTCAGGTCTGGCGGTGGACTACTTTAACGAGCGGCTGTACTGGGCTGACGCCAAGCTTTCAGTGATCGGCAGTGTGAGGCTGAACGGGACGGATCCGGTCATAGCTGTTACCAGCGTTAAGAACAGTAAGAGTTGTTACCATAATCCAATCAAGTAATCCAGTAAATATACGGATTAAATTCAATATCACAAATATATCATGATAATTCCACCGATTTTCCGACCATTCATATCTCAGAACTTTCTGTGAGGGAGCTTTTAGAGGGGGACGTCTGGTTACCTTCATCTGGTTACTCTCTAGTTGTTACAGCTGAAAAACTGAGAAACAGTATCGCTGTGCAGCAGTACAGCTCATTTCTGCTGACGCCCTGCTACACAGTTTCTGTGCTGACCATAACCAATAATTTACACCTTGCTTTATTTCTGATTTAAAGTGTTTGAAAACTGTTTTTAACTGTTGTGCAGAATTACCGATTAATGATCCCTTGGTGATTTAATAATGTCCCTCTCATCCTCTCCAGACCTGCATCACCCCTTCAGCATCGACGTCTATGAGGACTACATTTACGGCGTCACCTACCACGACAACATCGTCTTCAGGGTCAACAAGTTCGGCAAGGGCACCGTGGAGAATATGACCACCGGCATTAACCACGCCACAGATCTCGCACTGTACCACAACTACAAACAGCCAGACGGTGAGTATCGCCAAGAGGACCCTCCTGAACGCGCTGTGGGCAGCAAGTTTTGGAGACGGGTTAAACCTTGGCTTTAAAATTCTCACTGAAATCAGAAAAACATTTACCCTGCGTTCACACCGACAGCGGCTTTCCTCCTTGTGTTGGCCCAGTGGCTGGTCGCTCATCACCTGTGGCCGTTTCTGAACTTGAACTGAAGGTTGATTGACAAGGTTTCACTGATGCCAAGCGCAGATCAGATCGCTTCCTGCTGACAATACAAATCATGGAGAGAAACTGTTTGTGGCGTAGTGAAATCTCGGCATAGTGCATCAGTGTCAGCGCAGTCAGGATGAGAGCCGTGTTTGGTCTTTGCGATCGCTGCCGTCGGTTAGCGGCTAAAGCACCACTGCTGTTCCTCCATCTCTAGTGGGTCCAAATATCTAGGAACCAGAAACGCTGTCTGTCATTTCAGGGGCAGAGATGAAGCACATACCTCCCAGCGCACTGCTCATTAGTTCCCATTAGTAATCACCACATCGTGTCACTCATAGTCTGCATGAAGTTAAACTCAGCCTTGTCATGTCACCTACACTGCAACACCAGTGGCTCCGGAAATCAACGGCTCGCACAGAAATTAAAGAATTTTGGCTCCTTTGTCGAGCTGCATTGCTGTCGGTGTAAACGCAGGATGAGGTCCAGCTGACTGTCAGCAGACAATCCAGTAATTAATCTCATAATGGCGTCTGTATAATAATGCTGAGATACACTGGAATCTGTGTGTGTGTGTGTCACAGTTACAAACCCATGTGACAGAAAGAAGTGTGAGTGGCTGTGTCTGCTCAGCCCCAGCGGTCCAGTCTGCACCTGCCCTAACGGACACATTCTGGACAACGGCACCTGTGTGCAGGTCCCCACGCCCACACCTGTCGGTGGGTCAAACATCAACACTACATACTGACACACGGTCACCTGGATAACTCTGTACTTTCTTCACGTGCACATATTCTGATTAATCAGACACGAAATCAGGATGAAGAGTTCCGTACAGGTACATGCTGACGTATAAACAATGTAAACATTTCACACATGAGCAAATCACTGTGCTTCACACACACAAAAGAAATTAAGACAAACTACCAGAGTGGAGAACAAGAAAGATAGAAACAATAAAGTGCTTACAAGCATAACAGCCTAAAAATAAACAGAAAACACAATAAATAAATAAATACAAACATAAAAGCTAATTCCACACATTGTGTGTGTGTGTGTGTGTGTGTGTGTGTGTGTGTCATTAGCTACTTAAAGGTGCAACACTAAAAATATTTCTATTTATTTCTATTTACTTATCTCTCTTTATCTCACTCAGCTCCGAGCGGTCCGTGCACTCTGCAGTGTCAGAACGGTGGGAGTTGTGAACTGAACGCCAGGAAGCAGCCTAAATGCCGTTGCCAGCCAAACTACGGAGGAGAGAAGTGTGAGATCAATCAGTGCAGAGATCACTGCCAGAACGGAGGAACGTGCACCGCGTCTCCTACAGGTAAACTTACTCCAACAGCAGATATCACCAGGGCTGGAGGGGTTACACAACCTATTCCTAGGTCCCCTATTCCTATGCCCACCACAGACACAACCACAGACGCATCAGTGGTGGAGTGAGCTCAGGTCACTTGCACTTGAAGTATTAAAAGTAGTACATACTGAATAAAGTGCTTTTAACTGGAATTTAGTAGTTTTAGAACTTAGAACCATTTTGTTATTTGTGACTGCACATGTTGGAATTTAACTCATCCATGTAGCGAAACACCCACATATATATACACACACACACACACACACACACACACACACACTAGGGGGCAGTGAGTACATATGGCTGGAGCGGTGGGCAGACCTATCCCTGGCACCTGGAATACATTTATATTACACCCTTATAAACTACCACATTATTACATGATACTGTATCAATTCTTAAAGACACAGAGTCAGTTCTTCATGAACAGTTTACAGTCAGTCATTTGTGGCAGAGAAAGTTTCTTTTGTGCTGTGTTTAATCCCCTGACCACTAGATAGCAGTGGTCTTCACCATTACACTCTCCCACTCCAACGTAGCATACGGGCACACCGCTAACGTTAGCATCCACAAACCTGCGCTTACGGTGGTGCGAGTTTTGTGTTATGACAGTTTTCCTAAAGAGAAGGTTTCCAGGAGAACAGTCCGTTTCAGAGTTTGATCATGATGTTAAAGTAAAGCTCATCCAGACTAACATACTATTAACAGCTCAGTTCTTTAAGAGAATGGTACCGTGCCACCCCCCCGGTTCTAAGCTACCTTGGTTCTGTGTATGAGCACACACAGCCTCGCTGCCGCTGAGCGTTTCAGCTTCATCTATGTCAGACTGACCTCTCCCACACAGGGGCGTGGTGATGAGACCCACTCTGGGTGATGTGTTGTGGAACTACATCTTAACATAAGTTCATCTTGTTGTGCTTTCTCAGGTTCTCCTACCTGTCGGTGTCGGGCGGGCTTCACCGGGCCCAACTGCAGCCTGCGCACATGCGACAACTACTGCCAGAACGGAGGGAACTGCAGCGTAACACGAGGCAACCAGCCCACCTGCAGATGCCCCAGTGACTTCCTGGGAGACCAGTGCCAGTACAGTGAGTACCACAGCAGTGCTGTTCTAGACTGGAGAACATAGCACAGATACTGATGATGAACAACACATACTTTAATGTTCTGTGATGGTGTAAAACCGGTCAGCTCTACAAAACTAAGCTTGTTTTTCTTTATACTGAAAATCTGGATTAAACACCAGATTTTAGATTTTACACTAAGCACCAAAGCTTTACTGAGACCTTAAGCTAATCGTGAATGCTCCTCTGTGTGATCTGACAGGGTTGTGTGATGGTCTCTGTGAAAACGGAGGAACGTGCCTTCAGTCCGCCGATGGCTCCAGGCAGTGCCGCTGTCCGCCACGCTACATCGGCAAGAACTGCGAGGTGGACAAGTGTCACTACTGCCGTGACGGCAAGTGCATCCCCACCAACAGCAACCAGCCCGAAGGAGACGTCACATGCAGGTACAATCAAACGCTCTTACACTGCTACAATCATGAAAATTGTGTTTTGTGTAAACCCCCTTTTATCCATTCACTCACTCACTCATGCATTTAACCTTCATTTACACTCAGAAATATACTGAACAGGAATCCTCTTTTTCAGTAGAGAAGATTAAAAACAAATAAAAAAAAGAACCATTTGTAAAAAAAAGAATTCTACAAAATTAAATCAATAAAATAAATACAGTAATAAAACCTTAAAATTAAATAGTATACATTTAAACAAATAAAAATATAACCCAGGCCAAAAACAAGTAGAAATAAAATAAGAATGATGATTAAATTAATGACACTAAAAGTTTAAGAGGCATTAGAGAGAAGACAGTGGTGAGCTTTAGATTTTTCAAAATAGCTTTTAACAGTATTTCCAAATTTGTTAAAAAAAAAAAAAAAAGTAAAAAAAAACTCTCTATAATTCGAATTACATTTTTACAGCTATTCAAACTGTATGGCTAAAAGTTGAGTAGCACTAGCGTTGCAGCAGTACTAATAACAGAATTGGTATCAGTGCTGATACTGGCTCTTAACCACAGCCTCGATATCGGTGATCGGGTATTGGTATCTATGATGGACCCCATGAAGCAATTTCTGACGCCAGTAGACTTAAGCCTGAAGATTCAATAAATAAATATCAGAATGAACCAGACCGGTCTTTTTAACCAGTCTGCTGCCCTGTTTCTGCCTGTAAGGGCACACCTGAAGTAAAAGGGGGGGCTGTTCTCACGTAGGCAGGACTACAGTCATGATCTCGGTCTCATTTGAAAGGTAACGCTCAGATTTGCTCCCCAAAAGTCCGAATAATGGTATGAATTACTGGCACTAGAATAACAGAGGCTGGAACGGAGTTTATTTCCACCTGACTCTCTGAGCTGATCTCTGACTGTTCCTGTGTCATCAAGACCCTGTTTCGGATGTTGATGTCTCTGTGGAGGAACCCACAGATTTGCTAGCGTTGGCTCTTTCTGTACTGATGTTACAAATGAGACGACAACAACTGCTGTGAATAACGGATCGTAAAACGGTTTTCAGGAATCGAATCCTGAGATTTCCCACTTTCTAACAGCACACTGCATCGCTGCATCTCTGGACAACTTGATGCATAAAAATTATGTATAAAAACAGAAGTGAATGTTTTGACTGTGTGTGTGTGTGTGCTGGTGCTGGTACCAGTACGATCTAGACAAGGTTAATAAACATCACCTTCATATCATTCAGTCCTCACGAATATAGGAAAACAAACTCTGCACACACACTCACTCAACACATGAACTAAAAGCACTGAGCGAAAGTTAGTAACTGTCCAAACTGTCTAAAGATATCCATGTGGCCTTTCACTAACAAGCTCGTATGTTCCTCGTACAGATGTTCTAACGGCCGAATCCAGGCCAGCTGTTACACCTGTGATGGATACTGTGCTAACGGACAGTGCTCCCTCAGCCCTGCGAATCTTCCTCAGTGCAAGTACGTCCTAAACACACGATCACAGTCCAGCACAGGAATACAGAACCTACACACTCTCGTACACAGCGTACCTGAGCACTGAAGCTCTGTCTTCCTCCACAGGTGTCCTCCTGGGTGGGAGGACCACCGCTGTGCGACCCGCTCCCCCAGCGTTAACGCGGAGTCCGGCAGCCGTAAGTGTGTTTTCCTGCTACACAGGAAGAGAAGTGGTTGTGTGTGTGGCTGTGTGCAGTTCAGGTGTGCTGCTTAACATCAGTTTTACTAGTTACTGATTATCATCACTTACCTCAGTTAGTACTACAGTGACATACTGATTAATCTGATTAATTAAATATAATTGAGTCATTAGAAATAAGCCATTTAGAGATTCTGCTTTACAGGGAAAAGAAGTCACACTGTCAGGTAAACTTTGTCCACCTAGACACAAACTGTGCAGAGGTACCATCACAGGTACAACATGGTTCTGACTGTGCACCTTTAAAATAAGTGTTAAAGGTTCTTTACATCCGTGTTTTCCGGTGTAAAGCATGTACGTACCTTCTCAGAATTTTCTGGAAGGGGAAAATAATGTGACTATATAAAAGGTGGTTCTGATTTCACCAATTTATGGCATTTCGCCAAACAGTAGCCCTGGCTGGAGACCCAGAAGGAAAGCTGGGAGGACCAGGCAGCCTAGAAGTACAAAACAAATTAACATTTCAGAAAACAAAATTACAAAATACAAACAATTTTACAAACAAAAAAATACTACATTCTAGAAAACAAAATTACAAAAGCAAAAACAATTGCAATTACAAAACAATTTTTTTACAAGATGTGTAACACGTTTACCAGTACCGAAACACACAGGAAGTGCTTGTTGCGGACCCTTGTCAATCAAACTGTTTCGAAGGAAGAGACGAACAGGCCACGTCTGAACCACTTGTCTCTTTCTTCGAAACAGTTTGACTGACAAGGGTCCGCAACGAGCACTTCCTATGTGTTAGACCCGCCCTTTCCGTCAGAATTCCCAGTTTGTAAAAGTGTTTCACGTCTTGTAAATTTGTTTTTATTTTTTAATTTTGTTTTCTGAAACGTTCATTTGTTTTGCACTTCTGGGCCACCGTACTTTTTCCGGTTATTCCATAGATCCACACTGTACAGCTCTCAAGCTGCAGCTGACCATTCCTTGGAAAAACTGAGCTACGGTTTATATCATCAAACAGATATATGTTGGAGACGTGCCCCTGTGGGCTTACGTAGGACCCCCTCCCTAACACTGTATGTGCTGGTCGGCTGTGCGGAGGGTGGGCAGCGCTGATACGAGTGCAGATAAATAAATCAGTGATGAATTATGGTAGAGTTTGGCCTCTAACTGAACCCACCCTGCAGCCCTGGTACCTGTAACGCCTATGTCCTGTCGGGTCTGTGCAGGCACAGCTTCCATCGTCATCCCTCTGATCGTGCTGGTGCTGCTGGTGTTGCTCTTCGGTGGAGCGGTGCTGTGGTACAAGAAAAGGATGCGAGGGTGAGTCTGCTGAAGCGGCTGCAGCCGTTCCTCCAACTAAATCACTCTACGTTCAAGGGCCTCCTTACTGTCCCCACCCATTCAGTCTACAGCAGTTTAGCCCCACCCATTCACCTTACAGCAGTTTAGCACCACCCATTCAGTCTACAGCAGTTTAACCCCACCCATTCACCTTACAGCAGTTTAGCCCCACCCATTTGAGTCTAAACACTGCTGTGTATCTTACAGCATTGAATTTTTGATGTTATTAATAGGCATTATAGAGGGCAAATCAGAACACAGCTCATTTACATATTAGCCTTAAAGGCACAGTAACACGAGCGGTTGGGAAATAGTCATGTAGAAATAAATTAAATCTTTTTCATTAATCCACACAAACATCGTACACAAGGTTAAAGAGAAAAATGGACGAATGGGCCCTTTAATGTTGAGACCCCCACATTCCCCTGGAGCCAAGACGCTCAGTAACTGCGTACTAACGCTCTCTTTCTCCATTAACCGCTTCTTCTCTTCTCCTCAGGTCTGGCAAACCTGGCTCAAAACGCCCGCGGTAACGGTTGTCAGGGTTTCTGTGCCATTTCCCGCTCTGTCCTATCTCATGTTCTCTCCTGTGACTTACGTGCTATTGGTGTCTCCATTTCTGTCCCCGTCCTGTCATCTCCCTGAACCAAATGAGCCCGGAGGGTGGAGAGGTGGTGATCTATTGCAAAGGAGAAAGAAATAGATCCAACTTTGTCAGAACATGAGAACCAATCACGCTGCTGCTGTTGTTGACCCTGTCGGACTTTCCAGGTGTAACTGCTACACCAAGACTGGTTCTCAGAGTGACTGCATCGTGTGGAGAACGTCTCGTGTTTTCAAACCCAGAGTTTATTAAAATAGAGAATTATTTTATTTATATTATATACATTTTTCAGGAACACACCAGAGTTCTGCACGTTTTCTTACAGATATGTGGAATTCTGATCAATAAAATGGGCTTCAAATTGAAACTTAATCTCTCAATTAAACACTTATGGACCATTGTGTCATGCATTAATGAAACAATTAAAATTGTAATTATATTATTTTATATCATATTATTATAAAATATCTCTTTTTTACTTAAATGTGATTATTTGATATAAATTAAATTCCAAGCCTTTGAATGTAGAGTTCCAGACTGACCGCTTAC
>CM067494.1:0-21098 GCA_034552555.1 Semaprochilodus insignis
AGAACATACAGTCTATACAGACCATACAGCCTATACAGACCATACAGACCATACAGACCATACAGTCTATACAGACCATACAGACCATACAGTCTATACAGACCATACAGCCTATACAGATCATACATCCTATACAGTCTATACAGACCATACATCCTATACATCCTATACAGACCATACAGCCTATACAGATCACACATCCTATACAGTCTATACAGACCATACAGTCTATACAGATCATACATCCTATACAGTCTATACAGACCATACAGTCTATACAGATCATACACCCTATACAGACTATATTGTTCATACATAATCACAAATATAAAATTGCCATAATCAAGTGTATTGACATTTTTACACCCCTAATTTCCATGTATGGACCGCACATGATGCAGAGTGAACAGGATGTGAAGAACTTCAGGACTTATTTAAAAGAACTTCAGGACTTATTTAAAAGAACTTCAGGACTTATTTAAAAGAACTTCAGGACTTATTTAAAAGGTGATTTGTTTGTTTGTCATGATACTGTATGTGCCATTAAGCCAGAAAATCAGGCAAAACAAGCTCTAAACAAACATAACGAGTCCTCTAGTATCATAAACCCAATAAACACAGACAGCACCACCGACAGAACATTCCAGACTCTTATTTCAGACTCTCTTACTGTACACGACATTTATAAATACGTGAATAAATGTGTTATAAATGCCTTTATAGTGGTGTAATAAACACAGTGTGACACAGGAAGCAATAATAATCCAGTCATTCCTGAGAACACCAGAACATTAACAGACCCCTAACCCCCACCCCCCCAATGGGTTCTAACCCAGCACCCCCCGTATCACTGGACTGACTGCACCAGCGCATGTGTTAGAGGTCAGTTAGCATGATCAGCTGACACATTACTGTCACTGTGCCTCACCTGTCCAGTGTTTCTGGACACAGCAGAGAACGTTCCAGCACAGAGAGAAGACCAGAACCCCGCTGAGCACTCCCAGGAGAACCCACAGCCCATTAGAACCGCAGAGACCACCAATGCCTACACAATCACATTCACACACATTACAGGTGAAGATCATTATAAACAAACAGGTATTACAGGTAAATAACTCTCCCATAAACTTCCTCACAACTCCGGAACCACACACTGCAAATGTTCCCCATGTGAGGAAAACAGCTAAACTGGAGAACACAGTGTGTGTGTGTGTGTGTATGTGTATGTGTGTATGTGTATATGTTTGTGTGTGTGTGTGTGTATATGTTTGTGTGTGTGTGTGTGTATATGTTTGTGTGTGTGTGTGTGTGTGTGTGTGTGTGTCTGTTCTCCTGGTTCTATACAGTACATCCCGGAGCTCGGACTGTAGTTAGCCGAGATGTCTTAAAGGGGAATTCCACCAATGTTCTCACATCCCTGTGTGAATTAATGGTGGATCTGTTCTCAGTGATGGTGAAGGTAACCAGACGTCCCCCTCTAAAAGCTCCCTCACAGAAAGTTCCTACATGAGGTGGTTCTGAATACGCTGCCTGATGTCTGAGACGCTGTTTATGTTTCGGTGCTAAGCTCGGTTCATGGTGGAGGGACACACTCAGAGAGATAGAACGGGTTCTTGTACATGTTGAAAAGACTAACTAGGTTGATATGAGGGGAACAGGAACGAGAGATCCCCGCATCACTCAGGTCTGTTATATCTAGACCTCTAGACCTCAAGGATCTAGATCTCGTCTAGAGTTTGGAGGAAGTTATTCATTTTTAGTGGTACTCAGAGGTCGTATTGGCTCCTGCCTCCATCTCTCTGCATGGTGGGCCCTTGTTGTAATTCCGACCCCGTGTTTCTTTCCTGCTTAGCTTCTCTTATTCACTCGTATATTAATTAGCATTGTTACTGTTAGCGTTAGCACACATTCTACTGCTGAGAGAGGTTCTAAACTGACTGGGCACTAGAACGTCCACTTTTAGACCCAATCCAGGAATGGATTCAGACCTGGAATGAGTAGAACTGGAAATGTGAGAGCAGATTAAATCAAACTGGACCAACAAAACTGTCTGATTATTGGAAAAACGTCCCATAATTCCCAAAAATGTCTATATGTGTGTTGTAGACATGATGACCGCTGGTTCTCATCAGCACCACTGTAAAGAACGCCCGAACCATCTCACACCAAACACGCACAGAGCATGTTCTTTACAGTGGTGCTGATGGGAACCAGGAAGCTTGTGGGAACTCTTCACCAAATAAAGTCGGTGGTTATTGGAATGTTTGGAGCGTTGTACACATGGTGACCCCTGGTTCCCATCACCACCACTGTAAGTCCCTCCGTTACGCCCCATATCGCTGAGTTATGTACTTTAAGGTAGTTTAAGGTGGAGACAGGAGTGAAGGACTCACCACTCATATGGTCAGAGGTACAGTTGCTCATGGTGTTCAGTGAACCCGCTGGTGTCAGTACTGATCCGGGCGATGAGCGGTGGTGTCTGGTGCAGACGGTGCAGCGAGGGAGCGGGCGAGCAGGCCGTGTTTGGTTGGGAGGTGTTCTAGCAGGATGTAAATGCCATGAGCAGAAAATCAGCAGAGCAACCGTGCAGAAAACCACATCCCCTCCAATCAGACACTCACACCCGGGAGGAAGCCTGCTGCTGCAGAGATCCGGGTAACAGCAGCACACTCGCCATCCGAACAGGAGGAGCGGAGAACACAGAACAGTGACTAACTCGGGAGAACATACAACCAGAGTTCTTATTAATCTAGAACACTTAGAACTGCGTTACTTCCGCTACATGCTTACAAATACCTGGTTCCTCCAGGGTTCTTTAATAAAACTAGTGGTTCTGTTTAGACCCTATATATCACCAAAGAGGGTTCTGCTCAGTTGAACAATTTATGTGCCACAAGCTTGACACCATTTACCAGAAGGTTCTATATACTAGAACCGTATACAACACATACTCCATTGATCTGAAGAACCGCTCCACCATGCGGAGAACCGAGTGTAGTGTACTAATTTCACTGTATACTGAAGAAACTGTCTTCATTAGCATTCAGAACAATACTCACTCTGCACAGTTCCACTGCGGTTCTCTGGCTGTGAGTAGCAGAACCTTTAGCACCAGAAAACCTGAGCTGTTCTTTTTCCACTGCCCCTCGGTCCAGTACTGCGCTCATTCACACAACACACCTAAGTGAGTTTCACCCAGTAAGTGAGGGAGGGAGTGGAGAGGGAGGGAGTGGGGGAGTGAGAGAGTGAGTTGGGGAGTTTGGGAGTGAGAAAGGAAGTGAGTAAGGGAGTGAGAGAGTGAGTTGGGGAGTTTGGGGGTGAGAAAGGGAGTGAGTAAGGGAGTG
This sequence comes from Semaprochilodus insignis, assembly GCA_034552555.1. NCBI lineage: Eukaryota > Metazoa > Chordata > Actinopteri > Characiformes > Prochilodontidae > Semaprochilodus > Semaprochilodus insignis. Next base: position 3,345 of record CM067494.1, read on the forward strand.
AGAGAGTGAGTTTGGGAGTGAGAAAGGGAGTAAGAGAGTGCAAGAGTGAGTTGGGGAGTAAGGGGGTGAGTGAGGGAGTGAGTTGCGGAATGAAGGAATGAGTGAGGGATTGAGTTGGGGAGTGAGGGAGGGAGTGAGGGAGTAGGGGAGTGAGTGAGGGAGTGAGTTGGGGAGTTTGGGAGTGAGAAAGGGAGTGAGAAAGGGAGTGAGAGAGTGAGTTGGGGAGTTTGGGGGGTGAGAAAGGGAGTGAGTAAGGGAGTGAGAGAGTGAGTTGGGGAGTTTGGGAGTGAGAAAGGGAATGAGAGAGTGCAAGGGTGAGTTGGGGAGTAAGGGAGTGAGTTGGGAGTGAGTTACAGAGTGAAGGAGTGAGGGAGGGAGGCAGGGAGTGAGTGAGTTGGGGAGTGAGGGAGTGAGTGAGGGAGTGAGTTGGGGAGTGAGGGAGTTGGGGAGTGAGTGAGGGAGTGGGTGAGTTGGGGAGTGAGTGAGGGAGTGAGCTGTGGAGTGAGGGAGTGAGTTATCCAGCTCTGAGGAACTGAACAAAGCTGGTCTTCCAGTTGGGCCGGACCGCCCTCCAGTCTGGTTTTCCAGCTGGGTGACGTCACTGTAGTAGGAGAAGATGTGTTTACGTTCTCGGTTTTGGTCGGACCTGTCCTTGGAGTGAGTTCTGTGGAGGTGTTTTACTGAAGCTCGGTTCGACTCTGTTTGAGATGAAGTACGTAGTAAACGTGGAGCTCCGCGCTACGTCACTGGCGTACGTTCAAACTGGGCGTTCCTAACAGACCTCCATCCAACCCAGATCAGATCCGCCTCTGGAGCTCCTTCTTTCCGCTGGAAGGTCTCGGAGCTGCACTGTGTCTGCGGATCCTCGCGCTGAGAAATGTTTGATTTGGGCTCCAAGCTGCTCCTGCTGCTCCTCCTGGCCTTCCCGAGTGGTCCAGGTGAGTCTAACCGCCTTCAAAGGGTTAATACGAGCCGCGGAGGGCACGCGGACTGACTGACGTGGCAGAAAGTGTGTGTGTGTGTGTGTGTGTGTGTGTGTACAGTGTGTGTGTGTGTGTGTGTGTATTAAGTGAATTAAGTGTAGTTTGATGTTCGTGCACGAGCGCACATTCTGCTGCTCTCCGTTCCACCTTAAATGGTGCTGCAGTTGCATTCTGGCGCCTCGGGAGTAAGAGGTGAACTTTAGCTGACTGTATTTTCAGACCTAAAAACGCTCCAAACCGCATGATCCGCCGGTTATTCCCGAGTTATTCCCGAGTTATTCCCGAGTTAAACCAGGCTGCGGATGATCCGGACTCGTTTCCGTGTGTAGTCCAGCTCAGCAGCCTCTCCGGTGCGGTGACGTGTCCTAACTGTTCGCGCGAGCTCCTCACTGCAGCCTGACCAACGGTGTGAGATGGTTCAGATGTTCTGTACAGTGGTGTTGATGGAACCAGGGTTCTCCATGTCTAGAACACACATATAGACATTTTATTGACTATCTAAACCACCAGTGAACTTACACGTGTGTTCTGAGTGTATATGGAATGTTGATGATGGAAAATCTGGAAAACCTGGAAATAATACGTTTCTTTGGGGGACTATTTGACCTCACAGCGCCCTGCAGCATGTATCCCTCCACCATGAATGGAGTTTAAGGCTGAAATCTTCTCCACACTATCATAAACAGCGTCTCAGACATCAGGCAGCGTATTCAGAACCACCTCATGTAGGAACTTTCTGTGAGGGAGCTTTTAGAGGGGGACGTCTGGTTACCTTCACCACCACTGGGAACAGTTGTGACTTCATCTAGAACTGAGGGTTTAACACCGAACCCACTCTGAACGGCTCTGTTTACATCCTAAACATTTAATTATGCAGGAAACATTTTAAATTTGGCGGCGTTTCCGTTGAATGTTTTCGTGGAGCCTGAGTTCTGGGAAGTATTTGGGATATAGAACCAGCAGAACCCTTTATGGTGGCCTATATCAGTTTTGAGGTTCTAATAATCTTGTGAGGAACGTGTGATATTGTATTTAAGATATGGTGGTCCTGTATCGAAGGTGATGCGCTGTGACTGTTAAATCTGGTATTAGGGAAGGTCCAGCACCAGTAGGGTACCACAGTACACGGTACCACAGTACACGGTACCACAATACACAGTATCACACTCAGCGTATCACATTAATGATGTATCTACAGACACATATCTACCCCCATATACACAGGTGTGCTAATGCTAACGTTAGCGGTGCAGTATTACACTACTTGTTTATGTAAATGGAAGTTGAGTCTAATGGCTGAAGGTCAGTTCCAACACTGCCCTCCAGTGGTGGGTGGTTTACACACAACAGAGTGATCCCCTGCCTGCACCTTAACACCATTAATCACGGTATAATCAGTTTAATCTTATATAATCATATACATTTACTAATATATATACATATAAAGTTACAGAGTATGAATAGAGTGTTTATGTCCTATTCTTATCTTATAAAGTTATTTTTATTTATTTATTATATCTGAAGATCTCACTCTGTGTGGTAAACGTGTCCAGTCAGAATATAAATATGATTATTTCATCTTTAATGAGTCTAACTTTTACCCTCTGAACTGTTTTATATCTTCATATTAATCTTTTGGCCTGTATGTGACCTGGACCTCCTACACCTCCTGGACCGCCTCCTCAGTGCAGTGACTTAAACACGTGTGATGGATCCACAAAGATCTCCTCAAACCTGCTGTGTTTTCTGATCTTGCAGGCAGCGTGTTAGCAGAGACTGACCCTGACCTCCCAGATGACCCTGCGGACGACCATGCAGATGCAGCCGTGGAGGAGGAGGAGGATGAGGAGGAGGAAGATGAAGCTCTAGTAGAAGAAACTCAAACAGGAGACGGAGTAAGAAACGTTGATCCACCTCAGAGAGAGAGAGAGCAGATCACGTTCGGTCAGCTGAATAATCTAATCCCAGAGTCCAGGGTGTGATTAACGAATCTGTATCCTGGGTTCTCTGGGTTCTCTGGGTTCTCTGTGTTTCCCTGTTTTGTCTTCTGTCCCTCTGAGCTCCACTTCTGACGTTTATGAACCGAAAACAGCCGTAGTTCCTTAATACCAGATCGTTTTCCAGCTTCTCTTGACCCCATACAGTTAAACAGGCGCTGGGCCTTAAGACTAATGTATGTAAATGAGCTCTGTTCTGATTGGTAGCCTTATTCAAAAAGCAATCCAGGCTGCATTAGTAGGTGAGGCTAAACTGCTGTAGGCTGAGCAAGCTAATATATGTAAATGAGTTGTTTTTGTGACATCACACAGCCAGCTCATTAAACCAGACTGCTTTATCAGTTAGGCTGGACTGCAGGTGTAGAGAGCGGGAGTTTCTGTGATACCGCCCCTTTAAACTGATCTCCTCTATCGTCTCCAAGGACACGGATGAAGCTGAAGACGCGGATGAAGATGGCCAGGCCACAGACGTAACCTCTCACCCAGACGCAGACACCACCATCATCTTCGTGACAGGAGAAGGTAGCTGATGAATGAGTGTGGGTTCTGATGGGGGTTCTGTCAGTCCTGCTAGGGTTTTGAGGAACAGTGTGGTTCTTGTTTCTGCAGAGTTTCCTGCTAACGAGATTGTGAAGTTCCTGGTGGGATTTACTAACAAGGGCAGTCAGGATTTCACCGTGCAGTCTCTGGAGGCGTCCTTCCGGTACCCTCAGGACTATCAGTTCTACATCCAGAACGTGAGTCTGAGAACGTCCACTCACCCGCCGTAGCTCCCTCACACTCTCTTTAAGCCTCTGGATCTGCAGGCGGACGCGATGAGCCTCACTTCCTGCCCTCCATCTGCAGTTCACACCACAACAACACAGAGATCTTACATCATACTGCCTTTATAAAACTGATAATCAATACAGTAATGAACAGCCGTGTAGCCGGTCAGTCTCCGCAGCAGCTCCACCTTTTTAATTCAGCACCAAGATCCACAACACCCAAAACGTGCCCTCGGATTTCCCAGTCCTGCCGCAGTGAATGTAGGAGTCTGGAATCTCTGTGTACGTTAATCATTAAAATATGTATATATATAGTAATAACTGGTTCAGTCCTGATGAACTAGACACAGGAACGTGTTTCAGGTCGTTCATTAAGTGTATATAGTTTGTAGTGATTATATATATAATTATAATTTAATTATATTATATTTAATTATATATTTTAATTATTATAATTCTATGTAATTATAATTTAGTGATCCCCTCAGGTCTGGATCTGCACTTTTAAATATGATGAGCTCTGATCAGGATGGATTTCCTGATCTACAGTCAGATCAGCATCTCCTGCAGTTCTGCTCGTCATTCCGGACTATTAAATACATTCAAATATTGATTCCAGACGTTCCGGGGAATAAAGTGCAGTATGCTTGATTTAGTACTCCTCCCTGTACTCCTGATTACTGTACTGAGAGTGTGCTGTTTCCATATACCAACTATGTACTGAGTATACTAAATATCATTAGAGCTATTAAACATGTACCTACACAGAACTGACTGTGCTGAACTCTACTGTTCTGAGACGCCACTGAGATTCACTTACAGATACTTCAGTACATACTAAAGTACATGAGGTATACTTGGTATTTACATTGATGTAGCTGTATCTCAGATACTATAGATATTATACTAATAATAGTAATAATAATAATAAATTAATAATAAGAACAAATCTAAACTAAAATGATGATAGTGATAATGATGGCGGTGATGATAGTGATGGTGGTGATGATAGTGATGTGGTGATGATAGTGATGGTGGTGATGGTAGTGATGTGGTGATGATAGTGATGGTGGTGGTGATGATAGTGATAGTGATGGTGGTGATGATAGTGATGGTAGTGATGTGGTGATGATGGTGGTGGTGGTGATAATGATGGTGGTGATAATAGTGATGGTAGTGATGTGGTGATGATAGTGATGGTGGTGATGGTAGTGATGGTGGTGGTGGTGATAATGATGGTGGTGATGATAGTGATGGTAGTGATGTGGGGATGATAGTGATGGTGGTGGTGGTGATAATGATGGTGGTGATAGTGATGGTGGTGATGGTAGTGATGTGGGGATGATAGTGATGGTGGTGATGATGATGGTGGTGGTGGTGATAATGATAATGGTAGTGATGGTGGTGATGTGGCGGTGATTATGGTGATAGTGGTGGTGGTGATGGTGATGGTAGTGATGGTGGTGGTGATAATGATAATGGTAGTGATGGTGGTGATGGTAGTGATAATGGTGGTGATGGTGGTGGTGGTGATAATGATAATGGTAGTGATGGTGGTGGTGATGATGGTGGTGGTGATGATGGTGGTGGTGATGATGGTGGTGATGATGGTGGTGGTGATGGCGATGTCTGATTGAGTCTGATCTCTGTAGTTCACAGCTCTGCCGCTGGACACGGTCATCTCTCCGCAGAAACAGGCCTCCTTTGAGTATTCCTTCATTCCCGCTCAGCCGATGGCTGGCCGTCCGTTCGGGCTGGTCATTCTCCTGAACTACCAGGACAGTGAGGTACGTACCAACACGGCTCCCTCTGTCCAGCTGCTCAAACAGACATCTGATAGTGGGAATCAGAGAGTGAGAATCAGAGAGTGGGAATCAGAGAGTGAGAATATTCCGAAACATTTTGGAATGTTTTGTCTAAAAATGCAGAGTAGAACATTCTGATTTATCCTGACGATCTTCTGATGGTGGTCTTCTCTCAGGGGAACGTGTTTCAGAGCGCCGTTTATAACCAGACTGTGACCATCACTGAGCTGGACGAGGGTCTGGACGGGGAGACGTAAGGACTCATTAGCTCATTAATACGTGTATATGGTGATGAATATTAATGAATATTAATATTAATATGTGTGTGATATGATCACTAAGTGAGGACTTTTATTATGAATTTCAGGATGTTCATGTACATCTTCCTGGGTGGGCTGGTTGCTCTGATGGTCTTCGGGATGTATCAGGTGCTCGAGTCTAGAACGGTGCGTATCTTCTGTTCTGCTGTTTCTGAGCTTCTTCTGTACAGCTGCACGTAACAGCCTGAACACTCAGTCAGACTCCGTCAGTGCTGCTACACACCGGGGGATAAGGATCCACACTCTCTGCAGACTGTACTGTGGGGTTAGAACCTTTCTGTACTCTTTAGAATGTTCTAGATTCTACAGAAAACTGATCTAGAACTTCAGCATATTTCCACTCACAGTTCTAACAGTAGATACAGAGAACCTGATTAAACACAGGAGACTAAACTGTTAGACCCGGTGATTCTTTAGTAAAATGAGTAAAATGATCCCAAAAGCCTCGTTTTGGAAAACACAATGAGCTCTCAAATCCACATACATACAACATCAGCATGATCGAATTCCTGAACTCAGGAATGGCGTTTGGTTTTGCTGTGCCATTCCATCATATTCAGTGTTCCCATCCGGTCATCCCTATGAGTGGCGTCGCTGGACGAGATGTGCTGTTCTGAGTTCTGAAGGATTCCAGGACGGAGTGGAGGAATGTCTGTGAGCCGGTCTGGGTTATAAACAGTTTATGATTAATTTTCATTACACTGGTATCTGGAAATATGAACCGTTAATCAGCGGTGCGGGAGCCTGGAATGCGGATCCTGATTGTTTGGCTGTTGTAACGTCGTTACTGTGCAGCAATTAACAGTCGACTGAGTGATGAAGCCACCGGCAGAGCAAGCAGATGGAGCTCCAGCGTTACACCGAGAGCGGCAGGACAGATCATTCCCCTCATTCCATTCATTTATCCAGAAAAGAGATCAGGGCTGGAAGGAAACATGGATACGCTGGACTAGGGCAGCGTCTGTGCTGTTCACAAGGCTACACGACACCTACATAAGCTTCTCGTGACCAGTGACATAACCCTACATACATACGGCTATTCTAACAGCCATGAAGCAGCTTACATCTACCAGCTCTGATCAGGAGGAGCTCGGAGCAGCCTGGACGGAGGAGTAGAGGAGGAGTAGACTGTGTTGGAGATTAGGTTAGGAAGGTAGCTGCTGATCTGCTGCTGATCGCTAAGCTGTGGACCGTCTGATTAATGAGGTCTGATTAAGGTAAACGTCTGATTGGTGCTTTGATCATGCGAAGGCTTTGATGTTGAGTGACCCCTGACCTGTGACTTTCAGAGGAAGCGAGTTCCAGTGAAGGTCGAGACGGGAACCGGCGGGATGAATGACGTGGATATCAGCTGGATCCCCCAGGAGACCCTCAACGTCATGAGTGAGTTGGTTCTGCAGTGCTGGATGTTAGCGAGACAGTCGGGGGCTCTGATCTCCGCCCGGAGGCTCAGGGTCCGGCTCCACCACCCTGAGCCGGACTGAGGGTCTTTGTGATCGTCTGATCCAGCATTAATATGAATGTAGGTTCTGTGTATGGTGATGAACAGATCTGATCACTAACCGCCGTATGTCCTGAACCGTCTCTGTTCCAGATAAAGCGTCTCCCAGAGCCTCTCCGAGGAAACGTGCCACGAGAACAGCTGGAGCTACAGATCAGTAAAGCAGCCGGGGGGATTCGGCCCCTTCATACTTTCTTCAGGGTCTTTTTACAGCAACATTCCTCAACTACGAACCGTCCATCACCACGTTCCCAACATTCCCAACACTAAACCAGCAGGCTCTCAATACACTTTGTCTCCTCCAGTGACTGAACCGGCGAGCTTCCAGCAGGAACACGCCACCTTTAGCAGTGTTACTGAGTGGAGCTGAAACTTCCTCGTTATTCCAGAAGAGCTGGATCTGATCCATCACCGGACTGTAGATCACTCATTCAGACACTCAGTGTTAATATCCTCACATCGTCCGTCGGATTCATTTCAAAGGGAAATGGACTTTGTGATGATTGTTCAGTGTTTTTAACTGTGTTTGGAAAATCTTATCGGAATGTGAATCTCATCCCGAATGCAGCTTCAACTAAACCGAAGAAAGTTTCACTCCTTGTTCAGAACCGTCGGGTATTTGATAAAAGGGTTTTCGTTAATAAAGTCGTATGGAAACATTTGTATATACTCTGACCTCCGCAGCCTTCCTGACAGCATTCCTCAGAATATGATTCCCACATCCCAGAGTTTTATTTCTGCATATTTAACCAGATTAGATGTAACAGAGCCATCCAGAGTGGTTTGGTGTGAAACGTTCCAGATAAAATCCGACCTGTTCGCAGTAAATTATGCAGAAATTTAGAAAAATTGCTGGAATTTTCCTTAAACTTCCTTGGAATTAAGTATATTATACTGAAACTCCAGGACACAGACACACGGGATAGACGGGAAGTTGTTCTTGGTATAAAACATTTATTTTTTGGTGTAGTGACTCCGATACTGTATTTACTCTTTTAAGTGCAGGTAAAGTAGAAAAAACTGAACATCACAAGAACCCACAGGCGTTCCCAAACCCGCTCAAGACCGGAAACTACTCACCGCAAACAAAAGGAGGAGAGAAAGGAAATCACAGAGAGGAGTAACAGCACTGAGTGCTGGCGGGCGGCAGACGGAGATCCCGGTTACTTAAAGGTGGACCAGGGAGACGATGAGGGAGAGACGCCTGCAGAACATACAGCCAGTAAACCCTTTGACAGGAAGCCGTGACCTCGTTCCACATCAGCGTCATTCCGCATCATCACCGCGTCCGTCCTCCACCTTTAAACAGTCCTGACGCTACACTGATAATACCTCCTTAAAATACACGTTTCTCCTCCTCCTCCGCGCCCGGAACACCACAGGGCTTCCTTATATATCCGGAGATGAACAACCTCCTATTTACGGCTCCATGGCGTCCGACACTGACACAGACAGCACACACTTACATTCAGGAAATAAGCACTGCATTAGAACACCAGCGTCTCCGATACATTCAAATAAACCCAAAGGCATGACAGCACCGGATCCGTCCGGCAGGAGTTCAGGTCTGCTCCCAGTCCAAAGGGAAACTCCACCAGTTAACAACAGCCTATATAATCAAACAGGTAGGGTGTAGAACCTCCGGAGCCGTTCCCAGTGGTGGTGAAGGTAACCAGACGTCCCCTCTAAAAGCTCCCTCACAGAAAGTTCCTACATGAGGTGGTTCTGAATACGCTGCCTGATGTCTGAGACGCTGTTTATGATAGTGTGGAGAAGATTTCAGCCTTAAACTCCATTCATGGTGGAGGGATACATGCTGCAGGGCGCTGTGAGGTCAAATAGTCCCCCAAAGAAACTTATTATTTCCAGGTTTTCCAGATTTTCCATCATCAACATTCCATATACACTCAGAACACACGTGTAGGTAATAAAATGTCTATATGTGTGTTCTATGTGTGGTTCCTATGTGTGGTTCCTATCACCACCACTGTAAAGACGAAACTCTTTGGATTCCCACACTGGATTCTGCGGAGGTTCTGGAAGTTGGTGGACTTCCCCTTTAACTATAACTGCTATTTAAAAACTCCATATGGACTGAGAGCTGTAGCGTTGGCTGTAGTGAGCCTCTGCACGATGTCTGCGCTACAGACCTGGATGGAAACAGTAATTAATCCTCACTAAGAGAAATTCCAGCTTCTGTCTGCTTCTTTTCCTTATAGACTATTCCTTATTAATAATGACGGCTTCTAATAATACGTTTAGTTCTATTTTCAGCTTCTGTACAATCATGTAGTCTTTAAATCTCTTAGTTACACGTGTTGTTTTGGACTGGTCCTCTATATGTACACGGTTTGTGTCCAGGTGGTCGGACTGTTTAACGTCATGGCTCGGCACCGACCCCTAAATAATGAAGATCAACAAACACGCAAAAGTCCGGATGCTCAGTCCTCCTATCACAGTACGGTGTTGGTGGAGTCTTCATTTGGAATTCTGCCTTGAGGACATGTCCTTTACTGTGGTCCGCAATGAGGCTAAAGTCTCTTATTCAACAGCTTCTTGTTCCAATTTTCCGATCCACCTTAAATGGTGCTGCAGTTAGGAATGCCTCTTTTCCACTCTAGAGCCAGAAGGCCGTTTCGTGCCAATGTGGAACTCGTTATGTTTCCATTTGGCACTAAAACAGGATTGGGAAATGCAGAGGAAACACCTTGTAGGACAGAGACAGCTAACAGGCTAACAGCTACACACAGCACAGAGCATGCTCTGCACAGTAAAACGTTCCGACATGGTCAACTTTCCGGAGTGGAACTGTAACAGCTGTAGAACTCTGCACTGCCGCGTCTCACTGCCTACTGTTCTACTCTGCTAACTATGCTAAACACAGTAGCCTTAATGCACCACAGACACGGCTGAGGAGTCCACAGTAGGGCGGCTAGGCTAACTATGCTAGCTGAAAGTATATTTGTATGTGTTTCCTCAAAAAGTCAACCTGTTTCCACATCATCCACTGAGCAGAAGCTAATTTACCTCTTTCAGGAGACGACAATCACCGCTCATCTAACGTTAAACTGTTAGCATTATCTCATCTAATACTAAACTGTAAACCTTAACATTAGATCATCGAACATTAAACGGTTAGCCTTAGCATTTGCTCATCTAATGTTGATGTGTTAGCCTTAGCATTAGCCCATTTAACATTTAAGTGTTAGCCCTAGCATTAGATCACCTAACGTTGAACTGTTAGCCTTAGGTTTAGCTCATCTAAAATCGAAGCGTTAATTTAAGCTTCATGGGTCCACTTTTGAAGGCATTAACTATCTGCACACAACACTCCAATCTCAATTATCATCATCTGAACATACCTTAGCGTAGCTTCCGTTAGCCAAAATCAAATCAGTTCTGTGAGTGAGTAGTGTGCTAAGCTAATGCTAACCCACGCTAGTGCTCCTCTCTCCTAGTTAGCGTATTGGCTGATTTCCTTGTTTTTGTGTTTGAAATGATGGAGGACGAGGTGACGTAAACGTGGAACCGATGGGGGGATATCTACGTCATTAAGTCTTCCAACCAGCCGTGCAGCCCTACAGCAGAAAGGGGGCCAAAGTTATTCCTGCCATATTTAAGGTGGAACGGAAAACCTGAAAATGAATCTGGCAAATAAGAACTAAACCTCGGCTCTCCTGGTCCATGAGATGTTAGGAGGTTCATCCCAAATTTGTGTCCTTCATGAAGAGAGTCCTCCAGTTATTCCAGTGCCTCTGAATCTGAGCTCTGGGTGTTGATGGTGACTATGATAAGATCCCCTGCTTAGAGGACCTGCAGGGATTTCCTGTCCAGAGAGGCTGTGAGAAGAATCTCCGGACCTCCAGCTCACACATACACGGAGCTCTTCACTCAGGACCACAGCACCTGTGTGGACCTGACGGTGGTTTATGGTTCTATTCCAGGGTGAGATGACCTCATTCCGCATGAAAGTGTCCTTCATTTGTGTCTAAGAGCTAAATAAAGACGGAGCATATCCAGAAGCTCCTCTAATCCAGCTGCTCCCACACAGCTTACAGAACCTCCGACGAAGAGCACCTGCACATGATCCTATGGTCACCATGTCTAGTGCCAGGTGTGGGCTAAAGGGGTATAAATCATTCTCTGGAGTGATGGAGCTTCCACCTTCAGGATGAGTTGGAGCGATCCAGGGCTGACCTCACTAATGCACCATCAAATCCTGACAGCAATGTTCCAACATCTAGTGTAAAGCCTTTCCAGAAGAGCAGAAGCTGCAACAAAGAAGATCAAGCTCACTATTAACACCCAGAAGAAACACTGGAGGAGCAGCTGGAGGAGCAGCTGGAGGAGCAGCTGGAGGAGTCTACAAGTCTTTGAGCTGTGAATGATGTGAATGAGAAGGACTCGTCAGTCGGAGCCTCTCCTGCTGTGAGCTGTTATGAGCTCTGATGGTGTCCAGAAGTGTGTTGGAAAATTGGGGTGCGATTCCATCAGACGCACCTCTGTAGAGAACGATGGTACCACTGATTCCGTATCGTCCACGTTCCCTTCACAACAAACACAGAACATACACAACAGCGTTAATGACTCGGTTAAATCACTGTCGGCAATACGAGCAGCAGGTCCGGCCGGTCAGGGTTCCGCTCAGGTGTGATCACTGAACACACCATAAAGCCTGACAGGTCTCCAGGAATCACCTGTCACAGGTAAGACTGAACAGCTGTTTATGGTTGTACTTTATGAACACTATGCTGGGAGTAACCAGTCAGCCACCAGAGTCCGTCTATTAAGAGCTAATATTAGCAATAATGCTAACTATAAAAAGTGAGCACTTATAAATCAGTCATCTATAATCATCTATATTGATCTGTATTGATCTGTATTGATCTATAGTGCCGATGTGTGTTTCTCCGAGTGTGTGTTGGTGAGTGACTGATGTATGATGATCCTGACTGCAGTTAGTCAGCTAACTTTTCTCACACCCTCAGTTTTAACGGTTCCTCAGGACGGTCTTCCTCACTGTTTAAACAGATCTGGATCCAGAAAGCATCTTAGCTAGCTATCGTCAGTCTCACCTGCTCTGACCCACAAACCAGACACCCGACACATGCAGAGGTGGGCTCAAAAGACTCTCCTCTTTCTCACCACAAGGAAAGATCTAGAACCATAACTGAGGAGCTTTTTGGACACAGATCTATTTAAACAACGAGGAACACAGAACTGCAGCCTGCTACAGACGAGAACCTCAGACAGTGCAGCAGAGGCTATGCAGGTCAATATGTCACAGCTTAACAAGCAGCCTGCTATCCAGAGTGGATGGAGACATGTAAACGTTCTAGAGCATGTTATCCAGAGAACCGCAGCTCCCCTGTTTACTTTACAGGCCCGTCTTGCCCGGACCAGTGTGGCACAGTAGGAACAGATGGAAGCAGCTCACACAGTATGTATGTCTGTGGGTTCCTATGTACGTGCCACTGTAGCGCTCTCACACCAGCAGTGTTCCTGAGAGGCTCCTGTCTCTGGTGAAGTGTTTCTGAATCACAGGTCCAGATGATGTAACGGATCAGAGTTATCGTTCTGGTTATCTCAGGATTCTATGGGTGTGTCTCAAAGATCTGTCTATTCCAGTAATCTGGAGCTGCACAGGAGGATCATTCCAGCACACTGGATCTTTCCCTGAAGGAATTATGACAGCAGCAGGGCCACCTACTGGACGTGTTTGAAATCTAAATCATGGCTCATCATGAACAGGTAAACTACCTTCTGCCTCCGGGTCCAGTGTTACGACAGCGCTCTTTTGGTGCTGGGTCGGCTGAGGCTGGCAGAGCTGCTGTTGCGGGACAGGCTTGGGCTGGTGGCTCCGGATGGGGATGTGGTTGGTGGGGTGGAGGTGGTGGGGCTGATCTCAGAGGGGCAGCCGTGCTGCAGCAGGATGTCCACACATACCTGACTCCCAGCGCGGCGTGCCAGGGCGACAGCCGTCTGACCCAGAGCGTCCCTGCTCCGCACATCACTCCCGTACTGTATGCAGAGAGAGAGAGGTGGGGGGCGGAGAAAGAAAAGGAGGGAGAGGGAGAGAGAGAGAAAGAGAGGGAGAGACGGAGAGAGAGAGAAAGGGAGAGAGAGAAAGAAAAGGACAGGGAGAGAGAGAGGGAGAGAGAGAGACAGAGACAGAGAGAGAGAGCAGATAGAGGGAGAGAGAGAGACAGAGACAGAGAGAGAGCAGGTAGAGAGAGAGACAGAGAGGGAAAGAGAGAGAGGGGGAGAGAGCGACAGAGAGATAGCAGGTAGAGAGGGAGAGAGAGAGAAAGAGAGGGAGAGACGGAGAGAGAGAGAGAAAGGGAGAGAGAGAAAGAAAAGGACAGGGAGAGAGAGAGGGAGAGAGGGAAAGAGAGAGAGAGCAGATAGAGGAAAGAGAGAGACAGAGAGATAGCAGGTAGAGAGAGGGGGAGAGAGAGACAGAGAGAGAGCAGGTAGAGAGAGAGAGAGAGAGAGCAAGTGTTGGAAAGAGTGGAGAGAGTGATACTCTACGGTTCCTCTTTACTCCATAATTCCCTTTTTATGAGTCTGTTCTGGTCTGTTGTGTTGGTCCAGGTTCTGTTCTACCTTAAATGGTGCAGCACTTGAGACCATTTAAGGTGGAATACTCCACACACAGATGGTCAGATGGAGGAGGTCGGTTCTCTTACCCAGACCAGCAGTTGTGTCATGACAACATCTCCCAGCTGGCAAGCAGCGTGCAGGGGAGAACATGGTTCGTGGACAGCTCCGTTGGCGTAGCGCATCATGTAGGAAGACGGGGCATTGATTTCCTCCTTAGTGCCGTGTGCCAGCAGGAGGAGGAGTCTGGGGAGGTCTCTGTCCACCACAGCTCTATAGAGGCGGGCAGACAGGGAACCGTCTAGGCCGTCATTCAGAGAGGAGAGAGGAGCCAGAAACAGCTTCTGCTCGTACTTGGCCCGAATCCACGACTCACGTTCCTCACTGTGAAGAAAGACATAGTGGTGCAGTTAGTACTGCTGTAGTCTGAATGGGTGGAGCTAAACTGCTGTAGTCTGAATGTGTGGAGCTAAACTGCTGTAGACTGAATGGGTGGAGCTAAACTGCTGTAGGCTGAATGGGCGGGGCTGAACTGCTGTAGGCTGAATGGGTGGGGCTAAACTGCTGTAAGCTGAATGGGTGGGGCTAAACTGCTGTTTTTAGCTGTGAGCTGTTGTCCGTTCTCCTAGATAACACTCCTATCCACTACTCACCGCGTGGCGTCAGGGCGGGGTTTGTGGCGGCCTCTGGTTCGACTCTCCCAGATGCTGTTGGCAATGTGGTTGCCGATGGCGATGAGCACCAGGGTGAGCTCGTAGGGCCAGTCGTCGAGGTCCAGGGAGCGCACGCGGGACAGATGAGTGCCCAGATTCCTGTGGATACCTGAGCACTCGATGCAGATCAGAGCACCCAGGTTTAGACTTGCCCATGTAGGATCTGTGAAGGGAAGAAGGTCTGAGATCAGGGCTTCAGCAGTTCGGGTGGAGGTCCTGGGCGGCTGCTTTAGACTCTGTATGTAACGGTAGGGACCTGTCAGGCTGATCGTGTTGATTACTGTGTTTTTAGATTTACAGGATCCAGTTTCGCTGAATCACAGTGTTTCCCTCATACTGTACGTCTGTGTCCCCCCCGTCTGAAACGCTCTGTTAGAGCAACTGTGTCTTTAAACCCCGCCTCCTAACCAGCCCAGTGTGCTTTAAATTGGTCATCCTGCTACAAGCTCCGCCCCCTCACACTGCTGTGTCTGTTCTTACAGTTGTGTTGGTTCTGCTGAATCAGTTTGCTCCAATCCTGAAAGTCCAGTAGAACAAGCTGGTAGATCTACCTTCACAAGCTGGACTGGAGTGGTTTCAGAGTGGTCAGTTCTTACTGGTTTAGCTCTCTGTGTGGTGTGTAAGGGGGTGTGCCGAGCTTGCCGGTAGGCGGGCATTAAGAACTGTGTTACGAGATGATATCACCGTGTAACAGAGTAAAGGGCTGGAATTCCAACAGGGCGTTTAAGGCAGCTGGTTTCTGTGGGATAGAGTTTCTCCCTCTGGCATGTACCTTGGGCTTTAGAACTCTGCAGAACGTTTACATGCACAAACAAATACAACACTCTAAAGGATGAAAGATGAGAACCGGAAGAGCAGAAAAGGAAAAGGAAAAATAAATCAGTACTGAGAGAATAGAGCTGCAGACGGGCTCTTAGTACGAGCAGTGGGAAGTGTATGGGAATGTCAGAGACAGGATCAAGGAGAGAGAGAGACTCACTGGGAGCGTCACAGTCCACACAGAAGCTGTTCCCTTTAGCGTTACGGATAGCCTGAATGGCCACCGCTTCACTCTGGCTGCTCCTCCTCGCCTACAGGACACACACAAACACATACACACTAACCCACACGTGTTCATCAGCACAGTACAGCACATCAGGAAGATACTACGATCATAACTCTGTATTACACCTTAATATTGGGGTGGTGCTGGAACCAGGAAACACCCTGGACAGGTCACCAGTCCATCACAGTATAAATAATTTAATAATAATAATAATAACAATAATAATAATAATAATAAATATAACCGCAAGAGGCAATTGGGGGTCCAAAGTTGTAATTACGTGCTTCAGAAGTTAGAACGAAGTAACTTCTGAAACGCGGAGAACAGCGGTGAATTAATACCGATCGAACGCAGTAACGTTAGCTTTGAAGTGTGGAGAACAGCGGTGAATTAATACGATCGAACAGTAACGTTAGCTTTGAAGCGCGGAGAACAGCGGTGAATTAATACCGATCGAACGCAGTAACGTTAGCTTTGAAGCGCGGAGAACAGCGGTGAATTAATACCGATCGAACGCAGTAACGTTAGCTTTGAAGCGCGGAGAACAGCGGTGAAGTAATACCGATCAAATGCAGTAACGTTAGCTTTGAAGCGCGGAGAACAGCGGTGAATTAATACCGATCGAATGCAGTAACGTTAGCTTTGAAGCGCGGAGAACAGCGGTGAATTAATACCGATCGAACGCAGTAACGTTAGGTTTGAAGCGCGGAGAACAGCGGTGAATTAATACCGATCGAACGCAGTAACGTTAGCTTTGAAGTGCGGAGAACAGCGCTGAATTAATACCCGTAACGTTAGCTTTGAAGCGCGGAGAACAGCGGTGAATTAATACCTATCGAACGCAGTAACGTTAGCTTTGAAGCGCGGAGAACAGCGGTGAATTAATACCGATCGAACAGTAACGTTAGCTTTGAAGCGCGGAGAACAGCGGTGAATTAATACCGATCGAACAGTAACGTTAGCTTTGAAGCGCGGAGAACAGCGGTGAATTAATACCGATCGAACAGTAACGTTAACATCTGTTATGTCTTCTGTTTCCAAACTGACAGAGAGAATATATAACCCCTGTATTCCCAGATCCTATAAATAGATCATTACAGTATTCAGACTTCTGTGATGGTGAATAATCGCTCTGTGTTAGTGTAGAAAGAGAAGCTTCCTGGGTGTTAGCTGCTAATTATTCCGTCCCGCGTGTTAGAACGTCTGATCTTCACACGAACGTTCCTGCAGAAAAAGTCGGTTCAGCTTTCAGAGCTCAGGCAGCTGAGAGATTGAGCTTCTTGCCTTGTTCCTGCTGCTCTCGCAGGACTGCAGGCTGGCCAGGATCTGGCTCTCGATGGCCTGTACCCACGAATCCCGCTCCTCCTGACTCTGAGCCTCAAAGTGCCACGTCTGCCCGGTGCTGGACACGATCAGGAATTCACAGTTCTCATCATCTAAACACCAAGAGATGGAGTCACAGGAGGAGGTTCACACACGTCCAAATAGGCTTCTGACATGACATGGTTATGAACATGCTGCCTGATGACTGATGATGAAATCCATGCATGGTGGAGGGATACATGCAGGGTGCTGTGAGGCAAAATAGTCCCCGAAAGAAGTTTAGTATTGAAGATTTAACATCAAAACACTGCGCAACAAAACATCTGTATACACATCTACCTGTAGATAATATACCTGACATTCATCACTGAGGTAAGAACATCAGAGGATCATTTAACCTGTGCCTGTCTACGCTGTAAGGTGAGACACAGGGTCTGATTACACCAGCAGAATCAAACACCTTCACCACATACAGTCACCTAAACCAGCATACAGAAACAGGCTAACAGTACCAGCATGAGAACCTCAGCAGGTCCACCTCCTCATACTACACTCACTGTCCACTTCATCAGCTCCACTGACCATATAGGACACTCTGTAGTTGTACAGTTCCAGACTGTAGTCCATCTGTTTCTCTGTGTACTGTATTACCCTGTTCTTCAATGGTCAGGACCCCCACAGGACCACCACAGAGCAGGTA
>CM067494.1:61037-88030 GCA_034552555.1 Semaprochilodus insignis
CCCTCCCTCTCTCTCTCCCCCTCCCTCTCTCTCTCTCTCTCTCTCCCTCCCTCCCTCTCTCTCCCCCTCCCCTCTCTCTCTCTCTCTTTCTCTCTCTCTCTCCACCATGTCTCCGGCAATTAGCAAGTCAAATTTTGCTGAGAAGGGAGGGGAGAGGAAGAGAGAGAGAGCATTCAGTCCTTCTGTACCCCTCCTCTATCTCTCCTCCCCCTTCACAGCCATGCTGTCTTCCAACCCCCTGCCTGCTACGGACGAGTCACACAGCCAGAATGATGGAGAGAGAGAGAGGGAGAGGGAGAGGGAGAGAGAGTGTGTGAGAGAGAGTGAGAGAGAGAGGTTGAGAGAGAGAGAGTGTGAGAGAGAGAGTGAGAGTGAGAGAGAGTGAGGGTGAGAGAGAGAGAGAAAGAGAGTGAAAGAGAGAGATAATGAGAGAGAGTGAGAGTGAGTGAGAGAGAGAGATAATGAGAGAGAGTGAGAGAGAGATTGAGAGAGATTGAGAGAGAGTGAGAGAGAGTGAGAGAGAGATTGAGAGAGAGAGAGTGAGAGAGAGAGTGAGAGAGAGAGTGTGAGAGAGAGAGAGTGAGAGAGATTGAGAGAGAGAGAGATTGAGAGAGAGAGAGTGAGAGTGAGTGAGAGAGAGAGATAATGAGAGAGAGTGAGAGTGAGTGAGAGAGAGAGATTGAGAGAGAGTGAGAGAGAGATTGAGAGAGAGAGAGTGAGAGAGAGATTGAGAGAGAGAGAGTGTGAGAGAGAGAGATTGAGAGATAGAGAGAGATTGAGAGAGAGTGAGAGAGTGAAAGAGAAGAGATAGAGAGAGAGTGAGAGAGAGTGAAAGAGAGAGAGTGAGAGAGAGAGTGAGAATGCCACTGATGTGCAAGCGCCGCACAATGAATGTAGGGGCCGCAGACAAAGGTCACTTCTCACTCCGTATAAAGAGGAGGAGCTTCAGGTCTTCATCACCGCACGTCAGGACCAGGACCATCTAACGACTAAACCATCAACCCAGAAAACACACTCACAAGGCAGTTAATCACGATTAATCCCATCTGGCTGTTCAGTTAATCATGATTTATCAGCTCTGACCGTGTGGTTAATCATTATTAATGTGGATGTGTTATTAATTGCAGTAAACTGCATTATTTTGTGTAGTTAACTGTGATTAATCGCTTCCGGTTTCTGATTAATCGCAATAAACTACATTTTCTAAGATCAATCGTGATCAATCACATTCCTTTATGAAGTTAACCGTGATGAATCATATTCAGTCATGTAGTTAAACGCAACGAATCACATTCTGCTGTGAAGTTAATCACGATTAATCGAACTCGTGTGTGAAGTCAGTTGTGATTAATCGCGCTCCTTTATTAAGCTAGTTACGATGGTTGGGTTGTGTTGTGTAATTGTTTTGTGTAGTTAATTGTGATTAATTGTGAATCATTTAATTAGAATCTTGATCAGAGCGTGTTTGCTCACCCTGAGCTTCAGAACTAGCCCACCAGTCTTCCAGTTTCCACCATCTTCTCAGGAGATCAGTGGGGGCTCTCGCTCTCTTCCAGGGGTCCGGAGTTCCACCACCTTGTTGCTCTTATTGGTTTGCTGCTGGTTGATTTATCGGCAGTTCTCCTGAGATTTCCGTTCCCTGTGGTCTGCTGAAGGTGTCCAGAACCCTGGGATTCATTCTGGAACTGGATCAGATGGATCAAAGGATCAAATCAGGATGAATTACGGTAGTCAGTGTGTCTTCATCAGATTAGCGTGATGTTAATGTGGTAACTCTGATTCCAGTTATCCCAGAACATCAGGACGTCTTCATGGATCATGAACTTCTACTGAGGATACGATCAGAGAGTAAAGCTCCAGAAGTGCAGCCTGTAAATATACGCTTTTAATAATCCATAACATCATCACCACAAACATAAACAATAAACATAAACAATAAACAATAAACATCATCACATACGATCCTCCATTAACCCCCAACTATACACTGCTGACATTACGACTCCATCTGAGTTCCTTTAGACTGAGGGTGAATGATTTATCACAAATACAATACCGTCATTACCGGAATACTGTCATTACTGGAATGCTGTCATTACCAGAATACCGTCATTACCGGAACACTGTCATTACCGGAATACTGTCATTACCGGAATACAGATGTTTAACTTACTAATGATTTAATGTCACCACCAACACTGCCACCAGGAACACAATCACCACTGACGCAGTCACCACCAACACTGCCACCAGGAACACAATCACCACTGACACTGTCACCACCAACACGGCCACCAGGAACACAATCACCACTGACACTGTCACCACCAACTCTGCCACCAGGAACACAATCACCACTGACACTGTCACCACCAACACTGCCACCAGGAACACAGTCACCACTGACACTGTCACCACCAACACTGCCACCAGGAACACAATCACCACTGACACTGTCACCACCAACACTGTCACCAGGAACACACCTTACCACCACTGCCCTTACAGTCTCCTCCCATTATCCTCATTGCCTCCTCCCATTTTCCCTCATAGTCTCCTCTCACATTCCTAATAATCTCCTCCCACTGCCCTTATAGTCTCCTCCCACTCTCGTGTCAGATTTGGACAGTGTTAAGTATTTTCGTTACTCCGGAGTTACTAATCTGGGAATGCCGGAGACTCCAGTGGTCCATTAGAGGATCCCTGCTGGCCCTGAAGGGAATGGTTGATCTCCTGACACTCAACCTCACATGGAACACAGCTGCGCGCTGGTGTTCACATCTGGCACCAGCAGGAATTACAGAGGAGAGAGGGTTCTTCCTCACTGCTCTTTTGGGGTTTCACCTGGATTTCTGTAAAGCAGTGTGGAATGAGATCCAGTTCACAACCTGACTAATGCTATGACATCCAGTGAACTAGATCCAGTGAACAAGCCCTTTACTTCATTCACATCTTTTATGACTTTGGACTTTTACTCCTCTGAAGCAGTTTGACCTTTGACTCCTCCAGCTCGGCAGCTCGGCGGCTCGGCAGCTCGGCAGCTTGGCAGCTCGGCGTCGTACGTCTGTGTGGATTTGTTTGTTTATGCTACCGAGAAGAACGAGGAACAGTCGGAGGTTCCACCATGGTGAAGGCTGGATTTTGGTGTATGAGGAGTGCGCTTTGTGCCCTGAACGTGGTTTACATGGTGAGTTCTGTGGATCTGAAGATGGAAATATTTTTCCTTTGAACTTCATCTTTCATTTTCCCACCATCCCAAATTCCTGTACACGGTGTTTCAGCTTCAGTGCCGTTCTAAATCATTAATGTGTATTTATGTTAATATGATAGTGATGAGTTCTTCTTAATGAGGACATAATGACCCACATCATGTCTGGATCCGATCTAATCATGTCGGAGCTGTGGTCTAATCAATGCTTTATGGGCCGCTTCCTGGACAGGGATTAGGCCTGGTCTGGACTATATTCTCCTGTTAACCTTAGTCGGGAAATCGTCTGCCTCCATTCTGTTCACCAAAAGCAGCAGTAAACAACCTGTCACTCGGAATCTACTGGATAATTAGGAAGTATATGTGGGAATGTTCCTGTATGATGAAAATAAATGCTGGGAATTCCACCGGACAACGTGGAACTCCAGTTTAAGAGCCGGACGGGGTGTTCTTTGTTCTCCAGATGGTGGGTGTTTTGCTGATCGGAGTGGCTGCCTGGAGAAGAGGCTTCGCTTTAGTGGCGAGTGGTACCATCATTAGCGCTGTGATCGCGCTCGCAGTCCTCCTGCTCCTGATCTCCATGATGGGAATCGTCGGGACTCTCAGACACCACCAGATCCTGCTGTTCTTCGTATCCTTTTGGTGAACATCTAACAGTACAGCCTCATGTTCTCCTCACGCTCTCCTCATGTTCTCCTCAGGTTCTCCTCATGTTCTCCTCGACTGGAGATCAGTAATTACAGAGATAATGGCCCCAGTGTGGTGGGGGTCAGTAAGGTCTGAGTCAGACTGGACACTGTCTCTGGGTTCAGTGGTCAATAAAGAGGACATTATTAAGCCTTATTAGGACAGTACCTGCTTATTAACCAGCTGTTCATTAATCCTTTATTAATACTTTATTAAGCGGTAACAAGGCCTAGAAGATCAATGTTTATAAACAAGCTCCTCCCACAAGAAGCAGGAGAGAACACCTGAGGAGGTAAAGAGGTCACTGATGGCAGGTGACTGTAATTGATAATGGAACTGGGATTATAGAGGAATTCCAGTTGCTATGGTGGTTGTTATGGTGTTGCTATAGTATTCCAGTGGGTTGTTAGGGCACTGCTGGGTGTGTGTTATGTGGTTGCTAGGTTACTGCTACGGTGCTGATAAGATGATTGTTATGGTGTTTGCTAAGGTGCCGTTAGGTTGTTGTCATTGTATTTTAGAAGGTTGCTGGGGACTTAAACAATTCCAGACGGTTGCTAGGGTGTTAACACGTGGTTGCTATGGTATTGGTGGTGATTGATAGGTTGTTGTTAGGTGGTTGCTAGGGTGTTACTATGGTATTGGTGGTTATGGTATTGGTTGCTAAGTGGTTGCTGTGGTATTTCTGGTGGTTGCTAGGCTGTCGGTTTAGTATCTCTGAGGTTGCTAGGGTGTTGCCATGTGGTTGCTATAGTAATAGTGGTGGTTGATAGGGTGTTAAGTGGTTCCTGTGGTATCCCTGATGGTTGCTATGATGTTGCTTTAATAATGTTAAGGGTTAGGTTTAGGGTTCGTTAATAGGTTGCAGTGGTTTCTCTTTTGTTCTCGGTTGCTAGGGGCTGATTTGTGTTTGATGTGTTGTTCCAGGTGGTTGTTAAGATTTTGCTGGGTTTTGATCAGCGTGGATCAGTGTGGATCCTTTTGGATTTGTGTGGATCAGTGTCTATCCATGTAGGTGCGCTGAATCCATGTGAATCAGTGCGGATCAGTGTGGATTGATGAGGATCCACATGGATCAGTGTGAATCCATGTGGATCTGTGTGAATCAGAGTAGAACAGTATGGATCAGTATGGATCTGATCAGTGTCGATCTATGTGGATCAGCATGGATCAGTGTGGATCTGATCAGTGTCGATCTATGTGGATCAGCATGGATCAGTGTCGATCTGTGTGGATCAGTGCGGATCAGTGTGGATCAACGTGGATCAGTAGGGATCCTTGTGGATTTGTGTGGATCTGTGTTGATCAGTGTGGATACATGTAGGTCGCTGTGGATCAACGTGGATCAGTGTGAATCCATGTGAATCAGTGCGGATCAGCATGGATTAGTGCGGATTGATGAGGATCCACATGGATCCGTGTGAGAGGTGAACACTGTGATGTTATTTTACTCCTCTAAACGAACTCTATGAAAACTGTACGTCTGTCCAGGGTTAACCCTAATCCAGATCAGAGAGTCAGTCAGATTAGAGGTAATTAATGATTTATTACTGCGATATTAATCTGAATACAATAATACATACGAGGATCACACAGCCCTGAAAATCACTCTACGTCCTGCATAATACAGTAATAATGAGCAGCAGAAATCAGCCTACTAAGGCTTAATAAGAGCCTCACAGGGGCATCATAAGGTTCTCCTGTAGTAACACGTCCACCATAATAACGTCCCAGCTCAGAGCTACAACACCCCTAACTTAGAACCACACACAGAGAGTGTGGAACATTTCTACTGGTCCATTTATCAGCACACTGTCACACCATATGAAGACAGCTGCTGAGCTCAAAGCTGAGTTCTGCTCTCACTCTGCTGATAGCACCTTCAGAACATCTGCAGTCCGCTCTCCACAGATCACAGAACAGAGAGACAGAGCAACAGCAGAGGAGGTAAAAATACACCTGACACGCCCAGCTGCGTCTCCGGCGCTCAGAGGAGAGAAGACGGTTTACGATTAGTATCATTCCCGTCTAACGGGGAGCAGAAAGCAGAGAGATCAGTTAGAACCCCACACACTGTATCGGTACTACAGGATGCTCCTAAACAGGCATTAGAGCTGACATAGAACTTAGTTCAGTTCTCTGATGTTCTATATAGAAGGTATGTGACTTTGTTCCCCCAGATGTGGTTCTACACTGTGCCCATTACCCCACTATGATCTGGTTCTAAAATGAAACCAGCTGTTTCCCCTTTTTTGGCAGTTCATGAATAATTAGATGAGCTCTGCTCTGATTGGCTGGTTTACAGTGAGACGCCACCCACGATGCTCACACAGAAGCACCATGTGAAAATAGACTAATAAAATGAGCCTCCGTGTAAATAAGCTCCGCCCTCACACTATTTAGTTAGCTATGCTAGTTACTTGGAGCTAATGCTAGTATCTAACGTTCCCTGTACTAGCTACTGGCTTTTGTAGCTCCATTGTGGTTGTGTAAATGTTGTGGGTGTGAATATTAATGAGTCTGTTCTGTAACAGTTTAGGATTTGGGAATCGGCCCGTTTTCCTGTCCTCTTTTGGAAATGCAGGATTTGTGTTTGAAGGAGGAACAACAGTGTTTAGGGGTCACGATATGTGGCTTCTAGGTACTGAACGCTCCTGATTATGTCATCACAGTGTACATGCAGCGGTACAGTCTGGAGCAGCTCTAAAAGTTCTTCATGACACTTCAGAACCCTTTACGTCACTTCAATGTAATTTACTTTATGAAACAGTACATGTTATTACATTGTTATTACATTATGTTATAAATACTGATAAGCAGTTCATGAATATGCATGTTCTCCTGTTCAAGTACCTTATTCGGTGTGTTATGAAGCCCCTGTGTAGAAGGTCTTCAGAGTCAGTGTGATGTACAGACTATGGTTCCTTCACTCCTCTCCGGTAGTACATGTTGGTCCTGCTGGTGCTGTTGGTGGTCCAGTTTGGCGTATCATGCTCCTGCCTGGCCTTCAGCAGAGAACAGCAGGTAAGAGGTGGAACGTTGGACCCTCCTTAGTTTGTAGAAACCTGTTTTATGCTCTGTGTGGCAGGACCAGTGCTGGCCAATGAGAATGTTTAATTGGGCAGTAAATTATCCTAACCCCGCCCTCCCTGGGATTAAGGCATGTGCAGCACTCATAGCCATTTTCCACCAGTGCTGAACGGGTTCTGTTCCAGTTCGTGCATGCAGTTTTGAACCGTTCGGCACATTTCCACAAAAATAAATCAGTTCGGAACCTGAAAAGTTAACTCCCAGCCGGAACCAAAGAACAGTAGGTTCTTCAGGCTGAACTATGGCGACACCCGTGGGCGTCAGTTGTTGAGGAAAGAGAAGGCAACAATGGCGCCACCCAGTGGTCTGCTGGAGAACCCCTTCTAGGTCTTCCTATCCCCAGTAGCTGATCCGTGCTGCTTTCCGGATATAAACTATACGTCTGTGATCTACACGCTCCGCCATCTTGGTACTACTGTTTACCACCGCTGTGCAGCGCTCCCTGTTGGTGACGTATCCTCTGATGTTCCTTGGTTCCTATAAGAACTGGTGCAAACGCAGACCCCTCCCCCCAAGTCAGACTATATGAGCTGTATGTCTATATGAGTGTGGGAATGTGTCTGTTTCAGGTGAACGTTCTCAGCAGCTCCTGGGGAATGATGAGCAGTGATTCCAGAAGAGCTCTGGAGAAGCGCTGGGATTGCTGTGGTCTGTTCAACGGCACAGAGAGGATACAGGAGTTCAGAGGGGATGCCAGTCTCTGCACCGCTGTACAAACATTCACTCACACACACACACATATATATATATATATATATACACACACACACACAGTATATACACATCAGTACATCATATATATACACACACACACCAGTACATCACGTCACTACAGCACTACAGTCATGTTTTCTCATACTCCAACAAGCTGCCTCAGCCGGTCCTGTCTGAATCGAATGTATGCCTGAGGCGCTGCCTGCTGAGGCTCCTCTGTTCATAACACTCAGCACTGATTCAGTTGGGTATATACTGTATATGCTGAGTATATGGACATTATATATGATCACTCAGGACTGATTCTCCCTCTGTCTGTCTGTAAGGCCTGTAAGGGGAAAGGGATCTGCTTCAAATGTGGGGATCTACTACTGCAGGACGGTGCTGAAGCCCTGAGGATCCTGGGTGCTGTAGGACTGTTCTTCAGCTTCTCAGAGGTCTGTCTCTCCGTCTGTCTGCCCGTCTCTCTCTATCTGCCTGTCTCTCCATCTGTCTGCCTGCCTCTCTGTCTCTCTGCCTCTCCGTCTGTCTCTCTTCACCTGCCTGTCTCTCTGTCTGGTGGATCTATCCCGTTCTCCAAAGTGGTAGCTAACATACATACAGCATCTAACAGTGTTCAGTCCTCACATACATTAACACAGCTTATATAAACACTGTCAGACTGAGTCGGCTCAGCCTCGAGGGGGCTGACTGCACAGCTCCGAGTTCATTCACCTTAAAGACTCCAGAGTTCAACTTCCTCAAACGTCCACTACCCGTCTCAATACTCACCGTAGTAACCATGTGACGTGTGTTCTCTGTCAGGTCCTGGCTGTCTGGCTGGTGCTGCGCTACAGAAACCAGAAAGAGCCTTAAGCCGGCTCGGATCCTGAAGCTTTTTCTGACCTCCATCCCAAACCAGAGGACCAGCACACCTTCACTCTCTGGATCAGGATCAGGTCCAGCTGCTCTAGAGCGCCCTGTTCTACTGGTCTGTGTTTTTCTATGGAGAGTATATGAGCTGTCTCAGCACCAGCTGGACTCCTCATTAGAACCCTTTTGGACAGAGAGTGCGGGTGCTGGGTGTGGGGAATGTCTGAAGAGCACTGTGCAGATTGTTGTACAGCCCTAATAAAGACCCGTTTACCTTCACTAGTTACAGCGTCCTGCTCTCTAGCCAAGGTGGATGCGGGGTGGAGGTGCTTTCACATGGTCTCCAGTTCAGGACTCGAAACTGAAATAAGAGCTTCTCTGTGAAACGGGACCACAGGTGGTTTAAACAGAGCTCTAGAACATTAGCGCCGGGAGGTTCTGGGGGTACCTGGCACTCAGAAAGCGGCTGATACTTCCTGCAGCCTTCAGGTGGGATATATACAGGTGTAAGTGTACAGTGATGTGTTTACGTTACCTTCCACTGTAGCTGCACCTGGGCGGTCTATCGCCCACCTGTACCTGCAAAGGATCCATCCGTCAGCAGATACAGACCACCACTGACCAGGTATGAATCTGGTGGTGGTCTGTCCTCAGCACAGTAGTGGTGTTGATGCGGTGCTGATGTGAGTGTCGTCGATGCGGTGCTGATGTGAGTGTCGTCATCGTCATCGCCGTCATCATCATCATCATCATCATCATCAGCTGATCAGTGATCAGTATCAGAGATACTGAAGGCGCCAATATCACATACGTATCAGTTCTGATTGATACTTGGGTACCAACATCAGATTGGTATTGGCCGATACTCACGGTGGCAGTAACAGATTGATCTCAGTATAGACTAAAATTGCTGGTTTCAGTATCATATCGATATCAGTATCGGTCAATGCTTGAAGGTATCAATATTTATACTGGTATCAGCAGACACTCAAGGGGTCAGTTTTAGACTGATATCAGTATTGATGGATAATCAAGATTTCAATACCAGATTGCTATCACTACCAGCTAATACTCAAGGTGTCAGTATCAGACTGGTATTGTCATCGTACTGATCGATAAGGATGTCTATATCATATTGGTATCAGTATCAATTAGTGTTAGTGCCAATATCAGATACATATCAGTTCTGATTGATACTTGAGGTATTAACATCCAATTGGTATTGGTCGATACTCACGGTGTCAGTAACAGATTGATCTCAGTATTGACTAATACTGCCGGTTTCAGTATCATATAGATATCGGCATCACTCAATATTAAAAGGTATCAATATCGGCCGATCAGTATCAGATCAGTGCTGGAACTGAAAGGTGGTACTGTGACAGTAATCCAGGAGCAGCTGGTCAGACAGTCACGGTCTGTGGTGATCTGTGCTGTGGCGTTCTAATGACCTCGGATCTCTAGATCAACGACAGACGCAGGTAAAAGATGAACAGCTTTAATCAGTTTAGCAACGTCAGAGTGTTACATGTCCAGACAGGGATACAAAACTCAGACTGGAAGGACAGAACAGAGGGTTAACACTCACTCGGGACCAGTTCCACATTCCACGCCTCTCACTGACCTGAATGTGAGTGAGCCGGAAACACTCCAACAGCACCTGCTGACCGACCACAGCGGGAAACACTGGACATACTGTACGGCTAACGACTCTCCTCCAACACCACACACAGTACATTCACAGAACCAACACAGGAACTAGGATCTGGAACTGAGAGAGTTCCGCACCTCTGCACTGGAGGAGAGGAGAGCACACATGTGATCATCATCAGCTACAGGTCCACCATCACTCCAACCCAGGACTGGGATCCTAAAACACTCAGACCCCAACTCAACTGCAGACTTGGGAACGGGAATA
Organism: Semaprochilodus insignis; assembly: GCA_034552555.1. Taxonomy (NCBI): domain Eukaryota; kingdom Metazoa; phylum Chordata; class Actinopteri; order Characiformes; family Prochilodontidae; genus Semaprochilodus; species Semaprochilodus insignis. The sequence continues at coordinate 71,507 of CM067494.1, forward strand.
TAGTGTCGGACTCCGGAAAAACATTCAAGCTTAAAAAGAGGAACACACCTAAACCTGCATAACGGCACTTTACACTCGTACCAGAACTGACTTAAAGGACAACTCCACCAAATTTACACGCGTCTGCATAATTAACTGGATTAAGGCGTAAACAGACTCAGAGTGGATCAGTGTGAAACGCTCCGTCAGACCCGTTCCCAGTGGAGGTGAAGGTAACCAGACGTCCCCCTCTAAAAGCTCCCTCACAGAAAGTTCCTACATGAGGTGGTTCTGAATACGCTGCCTGATGTCTGAGACGCTGTTTATGATAGTCTGGAGAAGATTTCAGCCTTAAACTCCATTCATGGTGGAGGGATACATGCTGCAGGGCGCTGTGAGGTCAAATAGTCCCCCAAAGAAACTTAGTATTTCCAGGTTTTCCAGATTTTCCATCATCAACATTCCATATACACTCAGAACACACGTGTAGGTTCACCAGTGGTTCTAGACATTGAGAACCCTGGTTGACATCACCACCACTGTACAGAACAAATCCACTCTAAGTCTCAGTCACTCTGAATCACTCTCAGTACCGTCTCACTTGTGCTGCAATTTTGAAAAGCTGGTGGAATTCCCCTTTAAATGGGAATGTTTCTGGGAAAAGCACTTTAGCTTATTTATTGTACTTGATGTCCATTAATGATCAATCATACTGGTACACGGTCGGGGGGCAGGGGGCGCAGTGTAGGATCCTGCGCTGGGTGTTGATCTTCTCTGTTTATAAAAATAGAAATCATCTAAAATACATAATGGCAGTAAAGATTCAGGTCAGTTACGGAATGCTCACAGTGTTAGATCCGCAGATTACTCTGGGAAGCGTTTACTGGCAGTGGAATCTGGGTGTGTGTTTAGGCTACATGGTTTAGCTCCCCCGTCTACTCTACTCTCTCCTCGGGGCGGCTGCTGAAACGGCTGGCCAGCCATTTGAAGACACCGGTCATCTTTTCCTTCCGGTGTGGAAGCTAGCAAAACCAAGCAGCGGAATTCAGAGGCACATACTTTAAAACAGCTACACGGGCCGGACTGTGGTGCAGAGTCAGGGTGCACATTCCAGACTTTTCCGGACTCTTATTTATTGATCTGTTTACTGAGAACACTGAGCAGGGAACGTTTCAGCACCACACTTTCAGCAGCACTGCAGTCAGTAAAAGCGCGGAAGGGCTCGGATCATGGAAAACGGAATTCTCTTGAAATGAACGTTCCGATCGAGATGTTCACTCACCAGGAAAAACAACTGGGCTGAAATTTCTTATACGCGATATCATATATCCACCTATTCAGTCTACAGCAGTTTAGCCCCGCCCCTTTCACACTGAAGTTACAAGGACTGCTTTAGAACGAGGCAGCCAATCAGAACAGAGCTCCTTTAGAGTCAGTCTTAAAGGCACAGAGCCCGTTAATCAGGGCGATATGACCATGTGGAAATGAGTTATGGTTGATTTGGGTATCGTACGTGGAGCTCACACAAAGTACAGGAGAACATGGTGGTGACATGTGATACGGGTTCCTGCTGCTCTAGTGAAATGCCGGACAGGCGGGACGTGGCAGTAGGCGGAGATAAGCCTGTTACTGATCTCAGACACCACCAGGCTGTTTAGAGCTTACATTCACTCATGAGCACTGCTACCATCACCGCACACGGTCTGTCCAAAAGTACCCAGGCGGTTCCTCCACTGGGGGAACTCCGCTGCACCAGCGCTGGCACAGCTTCACCTCTGTATAAAGGCACTGACCAACAGAACAGAACACTCTGGAGGAGAATGAGGAGGGTGCATCCAACATCTATTGAAAGGCTCTCCCAGGAGAAAGAGGGATAAGCTCCCTGGATTCCAGAAGAAACGCAGAGACTTTTGGACAGACCGCGTACGTGCTGACGGGACCAGCGCCCGAGCGTTATCAAGGCGTCTGGATTTTAGTTATTAAAAAAATAATAAAAATAATAATAATAATAATAATCTAGCCTTCACGTACAACATTCCCACCAGCCGGCATAAACCACACGTTTAGGGGTCAGTTTCCATGGTTACCGTGACCCACTTGTTTCCAAGCATGAGTCCGATTAGTGAACCCACATGGTAGCAAAGCAATCAGCCCAGCTAGGCCTAACGCAATTACATCAGCAGCGTCTCCGTCACTTCCGCTCGGAGGACCCGAGAGACTTCGGCCGCCGCATCCTAGGAGCTGGTGGTGTGCTCGGAGAAGAAGCGGTGTTCCTGAGCGCTCAGGGCCGAGATCCTCCTCAGGGGGTCAAACGTGAGCATTTTCTGTTCAGACAGAGAAACAAACGTTAGTTCCAACAGCAGACACTGAATTTGGTCACTGCCAGCGTCCGGTGTCCACCAGCCAGAGTTCACCCAACACACAGAGCCTCTAACTGAAGACCGTAACGAAGCTTCAAACACGGAAGCTGAAAATACCAATAACAGATCCGCTCCGTCTTCGCTGATCTCAGGAACATAGTTTGTGATTGGCTGGGGACTTTGGGGGCTGAAGTTCTGTCGGGAGAGCGTGACGTCACTAGGCCACTCCTCCTCGCCAGGCAGGCCAATAACGCTGAGGAAAGAGATCACACATGTAATCACATGACCATTCCAGCCAATCAGTTACTATTCCAGACAATCAGCTGTGTAAAGCTACACTGTCCTGCTGATCCAGGTCCAGGAGAGGGTCAGTCGGACTTAAACATTCCAGTAGAATCACTTACGAGAAAATCTTGGTCAGCTGATCCACTTCCGACTCTCCGCAGAACAGAGGCCTGGAAAACAGGACAGAGGAGATCATCACAGACAGCCATACACTAAACAACCAGCAGAGGGCAGTACTGAGTGTGCTGCAGACATCTGGAGCTCCTGTGAGCCTGGCTGCTGTCAGTGCTGCTGAAGGAAGAGTTCTGGAGCTGGAGGAGCCCGGATCTGTACAGGGCACCCAACTTCAAACCTGCTGTCCAAAAGGAAGCAACCATAACTACTCACTTCCGCCGGAACATCTCAGCGAAGATGCAGCCTGTGCTCCAGATATCTACAGGGGTGGCGTAGGTGGACTGGAGCAAGACCTCAGGAGACCGGTACCACAGAGTCACCACCTGAGTGAGAGAGTGAGTGATTTATAAGCCGTTATATGTTTAACAACAATAATAACAATAATAATAATAATAATAATAATAATACTATATTAAGGTATAAGGTTTAATACATGTTAAGTGAATGGAGATCAGGCTGGCTTTGGCAGATGTATTTACTGAACTGATCTGGATGACTACTGACTCACAGTGCTAGCAGCGTTAGCCTCGTTAGCCTTGTAGCCCCATTTCTAAACTAAAGACACTAAATTAGGAGACCAGACATTCCTCGGCTGCTCAACATCTTGGATCAGTGGAAAACCGTGTGTGTCTGAGCTTCGCACCCATTCCTGTAGCCCTCACTCTATGTTCCGGGTGGGTACGGACAGGTCTGTAGGGATACAGGTTTAAGGAAGGTGGACAGAGGAGAAGCTGCACCATGTACGTGTGTCCGTCTTACCACTGGGGTCAGCACCATGTGGCAGCTGTAAATGCGAGCCAAGCCAAAGTCAGCAAGTTTGACCTGACCCCTGCTGGTGACCAGGATGTTCTCCGGCTTCAGGTCCCGATGGAGAACTCGATGAGAGTGCAGGAAGGACAGACCACAGAGCAGCTGCTGCATCAGATCCTTCAACAGACACAGACTCACTTAATCAGATCAGAGCCAAACACGGCAGAGCCGGCAGTGAAACGCTTTCTCAACCGCCCGCTCACACGACACAGGAGCGTTATACAGACAGAATATATAACATACACAAGAACAAAGTGTTAAACACCATATACACCAAAATAATAACAGAATTAATAACACATACACAAACATAAATATACACGCAGAAACATGAGATCTAAATATACAGCAGTGAATCTGACTACACCGATACTACAGCGTGTTCACACACACACGGCCCAGTCAGAACCCCCGTCCCCGCCTGTATTTACATGAGTCGTGATTAATAAGATTAGTTAATTAAGTAGTTCGTTACTGCAGTGATTAACGTGTCTGTCTGGACCTGAGCAGCTTCTCAGTCCTTAGACCACCATGTGGGAAGACGTGGAACAGATCTCACTGTATTTCACAAGGTCAGATTATTGTCCTGCATCAACCAAAAGACCCCACTAAGGAGAAGCTGGAATGACTGGAACCGGGTTCAGAACTGTCCAGAACATTATTAGCAGTGGAGAAGACAGTGGAGAAGAGGGAACTTCCCGGAGGGAAATAATCCTGAATGACCATCACCGGGGACACTGAAACGCCTGCTGAAGGTAAAACTGGACAGCAGAATTCCCAACGGTGTTTAACAGCGACAGCAAGATCATTCCCACACCAGGACTCAGGATCGGGACTAAACAGCTGAATAGACAGAAGAAGACCACTTGTTAGTGAGACTGATCAGCTTCAGTCTGCTAGGGAGCATAAAGACTGGACTCTGGAGTGATGGAGAAAGGTCATGTGGTCTGATGAGTCCAGACTGACCCCATTCCGGAGTGATGGGAGCGTCAGCCTAAGAAGGGAAGAGGAGGAAATGATGCTGCCATCATGCATATGCGTGTAGAGAATGACCAGGTTATTCCAGCAGTGGATTTATTCATATTTCAGGAAGGAGATTCATCAGGCTCAGACTGGGGAAGAGTGGATCAGGGAACATGGGGATCGTCTTCACACATAAACCAACCACTACAGTGTCATGACCTTAACCTTAAACTTGAGTTTAAAAATCAGTTAAAAGCTACAAACTCCCAACAACCACCTGGAAGTGGTGGTTGGCCTACAGCAAGTTATGTGCAGTGGATGGTCCATGCATTTGGGGAAACTAGAGCTTTGTGGACCAAGTCTCATAGTAGTCCTAGTAGTCAGAGGCCCCGGACCACTGGCCTGGTCAGTAATCCATTCCAGCCAGTGAGCAGCGACTCTCTGGACCTCACTGGCGAGAGAGGTCCGTGGAGAACAGCTAGACTTGTTAGAGCAGACAGTAACCTGAACACCAGCTTTCAACAACAGATCAGGAGACACGCAGCACGTCCCACTCTGAGCCTGAGGAGCTGCTACAGCAGAAGTCTTGCGGGAACCGTTCAGGTGGAGGTGGTGGTGGAACGGTGGGGGGGAACATTTTCTGGGCACACATTGTGCTCCTAACGAGAAGAGCACCTTCAGGAGAACGAGGTGAAACGGGGAGTGCACAGCATGAACGTGCAGCTGATAAACCTGCAGCAGTTTGGTGATGCTGGCACAACACCACGGACAACGAGCTGTTAGGAACGTTCCCAGCACCGGGTTGAGGAACTCGGAGGATGGAGGGTTCTACTGAGTGTTAGAACAGTGTTCCTAATAAAACGGCCAGTGCTGGACGTGTACAAACTTTAGGAAGGTTCTCCTACCTTAATCCGGTTAATAGGCAGTCCCGGAGCCGGAGCCTTCTCCAGATACGTCTTCAGGTCCTGGTCCACATGTTCAAACACCAGAGTGACTTTAGTCTCCTGCTCTGTTCTCAGTGTGGCACACACGTCCATGAGCCTGAACACAGGAGAGAGGACCTGTTAGAGGTCCCACCGATCACACAGCGCTGTCTATGGATTCATACAGTTCTGATGGTCAGCCTCAGTCAGGCGCAGGGCAGTCCAGACCGTGACCAGATCTTCATTCAGGATTAAATCAGGAGAGATATACACACACCTGAGCCACGTTAGACCCATCACAGTAAGATTATAAACGAGCTGAAGATATATTTACTCATATTTAATGACTCTGATTAAAATGAAGAGCTGCTAGAATAACCGACTTATCAAGCTGCACAGGACCGTATCCCACCGCGGTCCAGATCTGCACAGGGAATACAGCAAGACTCAGTTAGAGCAGACAGTATCCGTCTTAAAGAGGAATTCCAGCCAGTTCTACAGTCACTGTGATGAAGTTCAGATACAGACACTTTACTATCTAGAACCACCAGTGAACCTACACGTGTCTTCTGAGTGTTATATGGAAAGTTGATGATGGAAAATCTGGAAAACCTGGAAATACTAAGTTTCTTTGGGGGACTATTTTACCTCCCAGCGCCCTGCAGCATGTATCCCTCCACCATGAATGGAGTTTAAGGCTGAAATCTTCTCCACACTATCATAAACAGCGTCTCAGACATCAGGCAGCGTATTCAGAACCACCTCATGTAGGAACTTTCTGTGAGGGAGCTTTTAGAGGGGGGCGTCTGGTTACCTTCACCACCACTGTGAACAGTTCTGTCTTATCTAGAACCACTTCTTGTAAAATTGGAGATGTTTAACAGGTACTGTAATAGTAAAACTGAATAAGCCCGACAGAATTATTAAAACTGTTAAATCATTTTCCACAGCTCTTCACGATCACATGTTGAAGGTACGGCAAACGGAACATGAACTGGTTCGATTCTTACTGGTTGGGTTGAAGCAGACACCCATTTATAAACCAGTCCAGCGTCTGAGCTAGAGGGCAGCACTGGGTGATGTTTGTTTACTTGAGCTGGAGCGGTTTCTGTTGGAGCTGAAATAAAACGGATATTTATTCACTTTTGATCACGTTACGCCCGCGGTGGGGCGCGGGGGCGTTACGCCCGCGGTGGGGTTGTGGTTTTTGCCGGTTATGGTAAGAGTAGGCAGAGTAAAGGGCATGGAGGATTAAGGCAATGCTGGAACCGTTGCAGGGCAGTTACACCCAGCACCACATGAACTGCAGGAAGATCTTCAAACAGAGCTGAGCGGAGGCGAGAAGAAGGCATTCCAGGACAAACAGGCTGTTTAACCGAGCCCAGAGCACCTGATGAGAGGGAAGTAGAGAAGCCCGGAATCAAATCAATCACAGACTATCTGTACAGTGTAGAGGGTAAAGAGGCGCATGTAGCAGATAGGCACATCATCATCATCATCATCATCATCACCATCATGGAATTCATTAAGAAGTGAAAATAAACAAGCTGAAGGAATTCCAGAATGGTTTTATGGACAGAGGAGGTGAAGGAGGGGTGGAGAACGGAGGGACTGTAAATGATCCATAACTCATGAGATCATAACTACGCGTACAAACAGCCCAGTTCCCAGTCAGTGTGTTCAGACGGGTCAGGTCTGGCTGGATTAGCGGGAGACCTGGTGCAATTCCTCTGTCAGTGCAGTTCATTACACCGAGAGCAAACGTGGCCATCCAAACTCTGGAGCACCAAAAATCGGCCCGCGCCCGCAGGGCGGGTCCGTCCCAGTACACTTCTACACCAGCTCTGGTTCGGCTCCTTTAAAGACCCGGGAAACCTAAACCTGCGTGTGCATGGTGACCTATACATGTCTGCACTAGAGATGCACAGATCCAGCTTGTTCAGTTCTGATACCGATATGTTAACTTTGTGTATAGGACCTGATACCGATCTGATACCAGTTAATAAACCATATACTTCACCAAGTCAGGTCTACCAGCACGCTGCACACATATGGAGCGGAACATCAATCGGCCTAATTATGCAAAATCAGGAGCGATGCCCAATCCTGATATTGGATCAGTGCATCTCTAGTGTGCACACATGAACCACGGTTCCTCTGTTCTGTAACCGCAGCGAGACCTTCGAGGCAGGGACGTCACCCTGCTCTGCGTCATAACCACGGTAACACAGGGAGTCTCGTGGCTTATTGATCCAATGTCCCAAGACAGACAGAACAGAGAACAGCACCAGACGGAACGTTCGGAGGACATTCCCAGACTTACTGTGAAACCCGTCCATCCAGTTTCACTCGGGTCACTCGGGTTCACATCTCTGGGTTTGATGGTAAACGTGTCAGAGTGAACGCCAGAGGGCTGAAGTCTGTCCTGCTCCACAAACTGAACAGGCCCTGACTCTAACGGAGCGTACTGACTGACCACTGAATGACCTCTGTGTGTGTGTGTTCCATACTTGACTATGTTTGGATGGTCGAACTGCTCCAGTCTCCTCAGCAGGGCCACCTCTCGAACGGTAGACAGGGGCAGGCCCTCCTGGTCCGTCTGCACTCGCACGCTCTTCAGGGCCACAAACTGCCCGCTCTCACGGTCCCGAGCCTTATACACAGTGCCATACGCCCCACCGCCGATCTCAGCCACCGGCTCATACTGGATCACTCCCTCCTGGGCCATGGCCTGCAGAACCGGGAAGAACCCACATTAGAAACACAAAATAGGGAATATTATAGAGTTAACACAGAGCAACACGACAGCACCTCAACACAGCATCAGATACAGAGAACCCCAACACTGCAGAACACCGCTAACCTGATACCACACCGAGAGACCATCACTCACCCGGTACAGTGAGGATCAGACCACTAACACCACTAACCCGATACCACACCGAGAGACCATCACTCACCCGGTACAGTGAGGATCAGACCACTAACCCGATACCACACCGAGAGACCATCACTCACCCAGTACAGTGAGGATCAGACCACTAACACCAGTAACAGTAAAGAGCTCCTCCTACTTTACTCCACCTTAAATAAGAGAAATACAGTGGTAATCACACATTTACACCAGTAACACCGTCAACATTCGTGTGGCTTCATGCCGGCTGTGCACCATTAAGGGGTGCGGAACAACGTTTTTAAAACATGTAAAGACAGTACAACAGTCCAGCCCCGCCCTCGACCGGGTATCAGCTGGTTGTGCTGAAGCGGTGTGATCAGTGTTATTAGGATCAATACTGATCAGGTCATCTGACTGTAAGCGTGCTGGATTTAACTGGACTAAACTCTATTTACATCACTGACCATAACAACAACAACAACAACAACCAAACAAAAACTAATACTAATACTTTATATTAATAATAATAATTTGTTTTATGAGTAGAGTTGTAGTGACGGGAGATCTGCTAATGAGCCCTGACTGATTAGTGTACTAGGGAAAGTGTGTGGTTCTGGTTCTGAGTCCAGGTGAATTATATCAGTGTTTTTGCTGTTCTTGTTGCTCTTGTTGTGAAGTTCCACACCGCCGGCTCCCTGCGAGTCCAGCCCTGAATCAGGAGTCTATGTGAGTTTGTGCGTACCGATGGTGGAATCTGAGCTGATATCCAACCCAGCATTCCTGAGGCGCCACCACAAAACACACAGGTATTCTGTTTACACGGCATTCTGGGAGGATTCCCACCAAAATTCCTGCTCATTTCAGATGAAAACAGGGTTCCTGATTCCACTACAGCGTTCAGGGCCTCTATATGAGGTTCTTCAGTGTGCTAGTTGGTGGTTCTAGAGAGGGAAGCTCTGAGGAGGACAGCAGGCCCTGAGATCACCAGGATCAGGAGGGCTTTCTGTAGGTGGCTCTGTGTTGACTGTGGCTTCAGCGTGGTGCCATTTTCACTAGCAGCAGACCGGATATGGAAGTGGATCACAGCTGGCCGGGACGCTAACAGACGCTGTGCTGGGGAAAACGAGCGGTGGGAGATGTGGAACCTCAGACAGACAGGAAGAGCCCAGTTCTCAGTTCTGTTCTTGGCCAAGCGTGGTGCAGGAGCGGCTGTGGCCTTACCAGCCACGAGCAAGCAGCCCGAGCAGCTCCTCTTCCTGAGCACGTGGTGGCCATTATGAGGCTCTTTGTTAATTAGGAGGGGGTGAAGAGGAGAACCTCTGCGAGAGAACCAGCCAGACACCGAACGTGGGTTTACCCGACCGAGCCGTGTTGGCTAACTCTCGGGCGACAAGGTTTTTCCACTGCTTCGCTGCTTGTTCGGATTCCCCCGTTTCACCTTAAAAAGCGCAGCGTCTCTATTCAGGCGCCCGCAGCTGCTGCAGTACTGCCCCGCACCGTTTAAGGTGGACCAGGAGAATTCGAACTGGACCGAAACTCCAGCCTCTCTGGAGTAAAGCGAGGCCAGGAAACCCAGCCCGGCTCTGGGGCGCGGGGGCGGCTGCTGGATCAGAAGCAGTTCAGGGTCTTACCATGTTCCTCCTGGGTTCTCGAAGCGAAGCTAGCTCCGTCCTAGCTACTGCCCACAGTTAGCACCGAAAAGCGCCCGATAAGACCAGCTGTTCTCCCGCAGAGCGCTCCATGGAGGAGAGTCGGGCTTCTCTGAGGCTCCTGGGCCGCTGCTCCTGCTGGACCCGCAGCTCCTCTCTCTCACGGCTCGAACTTCTCTCCCCTGCTCTCACTTTGAACTCTCATTGTGAGAATGAGATGCTTCCTGTCCTGTCATCGGGGCGGGGCCAAAGTCTGGAAGAAAGCAGAGGCGGGGAGGACCGATCACACAGGAGGGCGGGGCCGGTGAGCGGGGGCAGGACCCGTAGCGCCGCCCACCACTCGAGCAGGTGCTCATGTTGTTTAGGCATGAACTTCATAATGCTCTACTGTAGCCCATCTCACCTGCAGAGAACCTGAACACCTTCCTGTGAGGGGACCGGACACTGTGGAGCACAACTGAGAACCACTGAACTCAGTACACCAGCTTATATTAGTTTAATTCAGCTTTAAATTCGATATTATTATTATTAGTAGTAGTATTATTGCACTTCTTTACATTTTTCACAGTTTTCAGTCTCCAAGTTTAAATAAAGCGTGATTGATTGATTGATTGATTGATTGATTGATTGATTGTAATGGTTTATTTTACTGTAAGATTGATCACCTTACAGTTGTGTCAGTGACAGAGTCCCTAAATTCAGCTGTACTCTCCCTCTCTCTCTCTCACTCTCTCTCTCTCTCTCTGTCTGTCTGTCTCTCTCTCTCACTCTCTCTGTCTGCCTCTCTCTCACTCTCTCTGTGTCTCTCTCTCTCGGTCAGCAAGACCTGTTAGCTGCTTCTGTGTTCCAGCAGATGGCGCAGCTGAGTCAGGTATAACACTGCTGTACCGTTATTGTACCTCCAGTGGCTCCAGTGTGGAACCCTTAATGGTGCTACACAGGACCATTTTCAGAAGGGTTCTTTAAGGAAACACACCATGTTCATAAAGCTGATCTTATTAAGGGTTCTAATCTGTGAGGGCTGGATCAGATTAGGAACCATTAGTGGGAACCTTTAGAGTGAACCGGTGTAGATCCAGCTGAAGGTGCTGAGGAGGGAGCAGCTCTGTGGGGCTTAATACCCCAGTCTGTGGAACCCGGTTCTTCATTAAGCTGTCATCACGAGTTCTATAACCCCCTATAACTCTATCTACATTTCTGTACTACAACTCTATTTCTACATCACAGCTCTATTTCTATACCACAGCTCTATTTCTACATCACAGCTCTATTTCTATACCACAGCTCTATTTCTACATTACAGCTCTATTTCTACATTACAGCTCTATTTCTATACCACAGCTCTATTTCTACATTACAGCTCTATTTCTATACCACAGCTCTATTTCTATACTACAGTTCTATTTCTATACCTCAGCTCTATATCTATACTACAGCTCTATTTCTACATTACAGCTCTATTTCTATATTACAGCTCTATTTCTATAGCACAGCTCTATTTCTACATTACAGCTCTATTTCTATACTACAGCTCTATTTCTATATTACAGCTTTATTTCTATACTACAAGTGATTCAAGTTTCACACAGATGGTTGTTTGTGTACCACTGCATGTGAAGCTTTACCACCTCCTCTCTGTGCTCCTCCTCATCAGCTGCAGACTGTGACTATTCCGGAGAGCAGTCTGGAGGGAATCACTGTGTTAAGTGCTGAACTGATCAGTTTATTGGTGAACAGCATTCCCACGTAGGTGCTCCTTTCCAGAGTTCTGCTCTGTGAGGCAAAATAATCCCCCATCCCATCATCGACATTCCATATAAAACCACATATGAGATGTGTGTGGTTTCACCGGCGGTTTAGAATAGTGGAATTCCACTGAGCCAGCTGATTCGGATGTCCCCCTGGCCACTGCCTTTTGGAGGTCTACCAGGCACAGCTGACTGGGACAAGACCTCGAGGTCATCCCAGGACCAGGATTATACCTCCAAACTGGCCTGGGAACAGCTTGGGAGGAAGTTGTGGGGGGACAGAGCCATCTAGGCTTTCCTGCTTTCCCTACTGCAACCGCATAGACTGATAGATGGAGGGAGGGATGGGTGGATGGTCAGTGCTGGTGGTATCAGTAGATTAAACCCATACAGAAATCTGATATATGGGTGTATATCATGAAAGGCCAGACATACACTCTAAAATATATGTTTTCGTCAGAAACTGAGAAAGCACCATATGAGTACTGTGTATGTGTATATGGGTTATATGTATATATGTTAATATGTGCCCCACATTAGAAACTGGTATACATGTATACATATAGTCTGTGTTCACATGTGACAAACATTACATGTATGTATGAGGGAAATTAATACATGCTAATATCATATAACGTCATATATCTGATATCCATATATCTCCATACCTATCCTGTCTATATGGGACTTCTATTATTAACGTCCGCTTTTCCAGACTTCCTGAATGTGAATGACCTGTCCTGATCTGCTGTCCCGCTGTATGAGCTGAGAGGGAATACCTCCCTGGAATGACTGATGAATTCCCTCTGTTTATTCCCCTCATTTCCAGATCCGGGAGGTTTAATATGAACGCTTCACTCGTGTGTGACTTCTGTGTGTATTTCTGTGAGTATCTGTCACGTGGCGGGGCGGAGCCAATCAAAACGCGCCCCGTCGCGGAAGTCGCTCTGTGATTGGCTGACCAGCGCTGTTGCTATGCTGAGGAGCAGCTGTGGTTTGCGGTCCTGTAGTGAATGAAAGAGGAACAGATAGAATCCCGGGACTGAACACAATACACCATCATATACACCATCATATACACCATCATATACACTTGCAGTACACATATACACCATCATATACACTTTCAGTACACATATACACCATCATATACACCATCATACACACTATCATATACACTATCAGTACACATATACACCATCATATACACCATCATACACACTATCATATACACTATCAGTACACATAAACATCATCATATACACCATCATATACACTTTCAGTACACATATACACCATCATACACACCATCATATACACTTTCAGTACACATATACATCATACACACCATCATATACACTATCAGTACACATATACACCATCATATACACTTTCAGTACACATATACACCATCATATACACTTTCAGTACACATATACACCATCATATACACAATCATACACACTATCATATACACTATCAGTACACATAAACATCATCATATACACCATCATATACACTTTCAGTACCCATATACATCATCATACACACCATCATATACACTATCAGTACACATATACACCATCATATACACCATCATATACACTATCATATACACTTTCAGTACACATATACACCATCATATACACCATCATACACACTATCATATACACTTTCAGTACACATATACATCATCATATACACTATCAGTACACATATACATCATCATATACACCATCATACACACTATCATATACACTTTCAGTACACANATATACACTATCATATACACTATCAGTACACATATACATCATTATATACACTATCATATACACTATCAGTACACATATACATCATCATATACACTATCTTTGCACCACCCTCTCCCGGAAACCTACACAGTTAAAAAAAGATGGTTCTTCAAGGATTCTTTGTTAAAAGTTATAGTTCTATTTAGGACCATGAGTTCTGTATAGAACGATTTGCATGTTTAGTGCATTGTTTGTTGTGCATGGTGAAATGGTTCTTCGGACTGACTGAGAATGTACTGTAGATAGTTCTATACAGACCCTTTTTGAAAATGGTTTTGCAAGGGTTCTGCTTTTGAAAGGGTTCTGCTACTGTTACGAAATCAAGCTTGTCACAACAGCAGACACCATGCACACCAGTCAAGCTGGAGAACCATTTCACCATGCAAGCATACTCATGGTTCTAAACAGAACCCCTGCGTTTACTACAGGACCCTTAAGTATCCAGGTTTCCGGCAGGAAGGCGGGTGGTGGGGGCGCTTTAAGACACGTGGTGCGTCACGTCACATGAGCATCAGCACACTGGACAGCGGCGTCCGCTTCAGTGCGCAGAGCAAAACAACACGAGCGAAACGGCGGCGCCCGCACGGAGAGGAGCACGGCGCGTCTCCACGGTGTTCAGGAGCCGCTGCTCGCTCCAGAGCCTTCACCTGAGGATGCCTCACCGCTGGGATGCTGTTCGCTTTGGAATGTGAGGCGCTCCTGTCGCTGCTGCTGAGCCCTGCGTGTGAATCCACCGTGACGGGAATTCCTCTCTTCTCCGCGGTTTCCGGAGAGCGTGGAGCGAATCTCGGACCTCCTCCTCGCGCACACCTCCTGGGGACGCTACAGACAAAAGCATGACACCGTGGGAGCGCGCGCGGCCCCGGCTCTGCTGTGCGCCAGAAACGCATCTTCGTGGATGACCTGCTGCTACATGGGAAGCCCGTGCTCACGTGAAGCCTCTCGCGCGCTCAGAGTGTCCGCCCGCTCCGTGAGGCTGATATGAGCTGATATGAGTTGCCGGACCGAGGGGGGGGGTAGGGGTGGTGGGGGTGGCGGGGAGTTTGTTTATCTCTTAGAGCGTCCGGCGGTGTGAGGAACAGGCTCGTGCTATTGTTGTGGACTTGACAACATTAATACTGCTGATATTAATACTAATAATACTATTAATATTAATAATAATTAGCCAGCATGTTTAAGTACAGGCTCCGCATGCTCCTTAACGAGCTCAAAGTGCTGGTGCTCATGCGCCCGGGCTCGAGGCATGGAGAGCCTGGCTCGGACGCGCGGCGCTCGAGGCCTACGGGGCTCGCGCCCTGTGGCTGGCCGCCCCTCAGCTGCGCGCGCCAGGACGACGACGACGACGACGAGGAAGAGTACTACGGAGCAGAGCAGCCGCGGCCCCGGAGCCTGGCGCTCGAGCAGAAGGACGCGAGGATCAAAGGCGAGCTGGACGACGTGTCGCTCGCGGGCAGCGTGGGGAGCGGCTCGCGCTCCCCGCAGTGCCGTATCTGTTTCCAGGGACTGGAGCAGGTAGGCTGGAGCCCTCCTCAGAAACTTCCCAGAAGGTCTGTCTGAGAGGGTGGAGCTGACCTCCTGATGGAACTCTCCGCTCCACCTTAAATGGCGCTGCTGGTCCATTCTAACAGCCGCGCAATAAAGGTGGAGCGGAGAGTTCCAGCAGGAAGCTGGCTATGAGGGATCTGGAGTCGGCTTCAGTAGAACCTTGAGTAGAACCTAGACAGTACTCAGGAAAGTACACTGAACTAGATCCACCTCCACACGGCTACAGATGTGCTGTGGAGCTGGATGGACAGGTGGTGGTGGAGGCTTCAGGCTGGAGGGGACTTTTCTAGATCAGGCTTATAGAGGAAGACAGTTGTGTGGAAGTGTGAGGAGCTGTTCTCCGGGGCGTGCAGTAGGTGGTCGTGGAGGGTTCAGGCTGGAGGTGACTTCTGGATCAGGCTTGTAGAGGAAGACAGCTGTGTGGAAGTGTGAGGAGGAGTTCTCCAGAGTGTGCGGTAGTGCAGGAGAGCACTCTGGGGAGATGATCTGAGCTCAGCAGCAGTAGAAGCAGACTGTAACTGGATCTCCAGCCTGCAGGGCTGAAGAGCGTTAAGTGTTGTATGAAGTGGGCTGATGTGGACTGACTGGTCTGGAGTCTATAAGCCGTGTCAGCAGTTGTAGAGTGTTGATAGTAGCTGTATGGTGGTTGTGTTTATTGTTGGTGTTGCTGATGTTATTATTGTAGTGTGTGTTTTATTATTACCGCTGTTGTTGTTGTTGTTGCTGTTGCTGGTGGTATTTGTGACTGTGTTGTTGTTAGTAGTGGTGATGGCATTAGTGGTTTTGTTATTGTTGTTGGTGAGGGTGGTGTTGGCGATGGTGTTAGTACTGGCAGTTTTTTTTAGTGGTGATGGTATTTTTTTAATGCTATTGTTGGTGAGGGTGGTGTTGGTGATGGTGTTAGTATTGGCAGTTTTGTTAGTGGTGATGGTGGTTTTGTTGTTATTGTTGTTGGTGGTGTTGATAGTTGTAGTATTGTTGTTGTTTTTATTATTAGTGGTGGTGTTGTTGTTGCCATTAGTGGTTTTGTGATTGTTGCTGTTTTTATTACTGAAGGTGTTGCGGTGTTGGTATTGTTGTTGATGTTGGTAGTCTAAATTCTACATTGTAATTTCTATTTATGTGGTGTTTTTGGCATTCATGGTTTGGTTGATGTTGTTATGGTTGTTATTGGTGGTGGTAGTGGAGGTTTTGGTTTTGTTGTTGTCATTGGTGGTTTTGTTGGTGGTGGTGATGGTATTGGTAGGTTTGTTGGTGGTGATGGTGGTTTTGTTGTTGGTGGTGATGGTGGTGTAAATGTAAACGTAAGTGTAAGTGTAGGGGTTAGGGGTTTAGTGTACATGTAGGGGTTAGGGGTTTAGTGTAAATGTAGGGGTTAGGG
>CM067494.1:98011-111438 GCA_034552555.1 Semaprochilodus insignis
GAGAGAGAGAGAGAGAGAGAGAGAGAGAGAGAGAGAGGCTGTATAGAGTGTGTAAAGGGCGCGAGTGCTGAGTGCTGCCACGTTGGCAAACAAGCAGTGAAGTGTATGAGTCACAGTGCTGCCACCCCGCTCCTCCTCCCCACCATCCTCTGTTCGTTTACAGTCCCCCCATCCCCCTCCTCAACACAGCTATCTCCCATCAGCTCCTCCTCACTCACACATTCAGCAGGACATCAGCTCACAAACTGACACGATCAAAACATATGACAGGTAAACTGGGACGCTGTGGGTAACGGGGATGAAGGAGCACATACAGAGGAGCGCAGAAATGAGGGAGCAGGAAAGAGCAGAGGAGGAAGGCCTGCACACAGAGAGGGAGAGGCCCGCTCTGGAGGATCCAGCGATGGTCAGGTTTGGGTTAGAAGCAGGACAGGAACTAATAACATCCGATAGCAGGAACAGAGTTCAGTAATACAGAGAGCAGTAACTATACGCCATACTCTGGGCTTCATTCATTCACTCATTCATTCATTCGTTCATTCATCTTCTCAGCTGCTTATCCTGGGTGGTGGGTGGTGCTGGAGCCTATCCCAGCGCTCACTGGGTGGGAGGCAGGAAACAGGTCACGAGTCCATCACGGGGCACACACTCACACCTGGGGGGGCAATTCAGCATCTCCAGTTCAGCAGACTGCATGTGTTTGGACTGTGGGAGGAAACTGGAGCACCCGGAGGAGGAAACCCACACAGACACGGAGAGAACATGCTCACTCCATATAGAAAGAACCCTGGACCCCCAGCCAGGAGTCAAACCCAGACCCTTATAGCTGTGAGGTGACAGTGTAACCCACTGCACCCGACTCTGAGAGTCCCATAGCACTGAAGCAGTATTCAGATCTTACACAGGGATCATCTTCTGATCTACTAGACCCAATAAGGAAAGCTGTTCCATGTTTTCATGTCACTACCGAACACTGCCAGTGTCACCTTCAGTCAGCAGATTCATCCACTCGGGGAAGCAGGCAGAACCACAACCCCACAGTACATAGTGTTCCGCATGCACTTACACATTTCCACCAGAGAGGGCTCCAAATCCCCAGCCCAGTGAATCAGAGTCAGAGTCAGAGTCAGAGTACCTTTATTGTCACACGGTCACAAGTACCGGCGAAATTTGCCATCAACCCATCCAACACAATAACATACATGGGGGGAAACAAGACAAGGACAGGAAGACAGGAAAGCCGCTGCGTGAGGCACGCGCAGTACCTCCAGTAACTGCACGTTCTCTTTGCAGGGGGAGCTGCTGAGTCCGTGCCGGTGTGACGGCTCCGTGCGGTGCACCCACCAGCCCTGCCTCATCCGCTGGATCAGCGAGAGAGGATCCTGGAGCTGTGAGCTCTGCTACTTCAAATACCAAGTACTCGCAATCAGCACCAAGAACCCTCTGCAGGTAGGTGGAGGTCCGTGCAGGGATGCTTCTCTCCAAAGTACACATTTTGTGTTCCAGCCCACTTCATTCCATATAGAACCCTGAACCCTCAGGATAAAACGCAGAACGCTGGCTTTAATTTCCTAGATGAGCCATATACCCGTGCTTCCCAGCCCTGGTCCTCGAGGCCCACTGTCCTGCATGTCCTGACTGGGTTGGATCAGGTGTGTTCAGGGCAGTGGGCCTCCAGAGCCAGAGTCGGGACAGACTGCCATGTACAGCTCCCAGCCTTGTTTATACACAGCCCCCGGATCAGGTTCAGTATCAGGTATTTGGCTGCTGGTCCTGTCTGTAGGTCCTGTCTGTAGGTCCTGTCTGTAGGTCCTGTATTACCTCTTTTCTACCAACAAAGTGCCAGTGCTTGTGCCAGAGCTGGTGCTGGTTCCCAGGATCTATTAAACCCGTTAAGAACGGGCCCCCTTTCCACTGGTTTGGGGGCAAGTGATGAGGTATCTGGATATGGGCTGTCCTTAGTCCGGAAGCAGAAGTCGGCAGACCGAACATAAACACAACATGACGGAACATGTTCTTTGTGTTCACTCTGTTCCTTCGTTCTCCTGTTTTTTGGAAAAATTCGGCATCAACAGCTTTGCGTGTTGTAAAACCTTTGCCACTTGCGTCTCGGGTTCCACGGTTCCAGGCCAGCGTTTTCATGGGGATAGAACTGCATTGATTTTGCCGGCCATGAATCAGTTTTATTGCGGTGGAAAAATGCAGAACGGTTCGACACTTTGGCACCGGGACAGAAGCTTGAGGCCACTATGGCATACCTGTACGAGACTGTTGGGAGAATCTAGAACAATTTCGGCTCGATCGCTTGTTTGTCTTGACGGTTCGTTTCCTAGACTTTATTAGAGTGTTGGTTATATACACTGTACAGTTGCGGTGTGTTTGGGGTCACTGACCTGCTGAGGAGTGCAGTGGTGTTTAAAGGGGAACTACACCAATCTACCAACATTCCTCTGTAATTCAGTGTCTTCTGAGTGTATATGGAATGTTGATGATGGAAAATCTGGAAAACCTGGAAATACTAAGTTTCTTTGGGGGACTATTTGACCTCACAGCGCCCTGCAGCATGTATCCCTCCACCATGAATGGAGTTTAAGGCTGAAATCTTCTCCACACTATCATAAACAGCGTCTCAGACATCAGGCAGCGTATTCAGAACCACCTCATGTAGGAACTTTCTGTGAGGGAGCTTTTAGAGGGGGACGTCTGGTTACCTTCACCACATATGTTTGAGAACTGTTAATATAACAATGTTGGCCAATTGAAAAAATAACTGGAAATGGTTTAGTCACTTGATTAAAGTTAAAGTTGCAGGTTTTTGTGTATAATGAGGTTTTAGTGACGTAAGATGAGCTAATGCTAATGCTAACACTGGAGCTAGTCTGAGCGATGCTAGCCCTCAGTCTTTTGCAGGAGGTCTTTTAGCTAACTGTAATGAAGCACAAAGAACCGCATTAATATTCATCTGTACACAGAACGGTTTAATCAGTGATGTGAGTTTACTCTGGTTTATCAGTAAAACCATCAGCAGATCAGCGAAGAACAGATAACCCTAGCTAGCAAACTGAACTTAGGATTTTCCAGAATACCTTCAGTTCTGACATGTGCGGTTCTGGGGCGTCCTGAGAAGGTAGCTTAGTCTTAAAGGTTCTACTCTGTGACCTTCTGAACATTCCTCTGTGCTGCTGACCTGTTTAGGCTGTTAGTGCAGCTGTTCCAGATGCTGGCAGGTAGCCTGAGCTGAACGTTAGACAGCTGTAGCAGCAGTAAATAAGCGATGTGGGACTTTTGTGGCTAATGATACACGTAATTAAGTTCCCCCTGAAATGAGAGGACTAGGACTAAGAAGGTCAGTAGAAGACCACTTTTACAGCTGAAGCTGTCTTTATGTTCGACTGTAGTGGCAGACCATCTCACTGACGGTGATTGAGAAGGTCCAGATTGCAGCCATCATCCTGGGCTCACTCTTCCTCATCGCCAGCATTTCCTGGCTGGTGTGGTCGTCTCTCAGTCCTTCAGCCAAGTGGCAGCGGCAGGACCTGCTCTTCCAGATCTGCTACGGCATGTACGGCTTCATGGACATTGTTTGCATAGGTAAGTCACTCTGCTGGGTCAGTGGCCCACAGTCCGGATGTTCGGTCTGACGTAAATAGCCGTTTTCCAGAGACCCCCAGAACTAATGACAATCACAGAACCTGTAAACCTTTTCACAGTCGGTTCCTTGTGGACTTTGAAAGTCTAAACTCTTTCACTCCAATCCGCTTATTAACACGTCCGGATCTGAGCCTCTACTGAACTGCCTGAGGTTCTGTCTCTCCAGCTGCAGTGGTTCTGTGTTCCTTGTTGTTGTTTGAGTCTAAAAAACTACTCAGTTATGGTTCTAGATCTTTCCTTGTGGTGAGAAAGAGGAGAGGAGAGTCTGCAGCTGAGTTACAGTTCTTACACCAATGAAGGTAAACACGGTTTGGCGTCAGTGAGCTCTAACATTAGCTAGCTAGTGAGCCTAACTCGTTAGCTTCCACTGGTAAACGCAAAACTGACCCTTTGTGGAGACCCTTGACTAGACCGTGTGTTTTATAGGGTGTTTACTGCTATGAACTCTCATCTTCATGTTCCGGTTACTAGCTGTTTTATGTGCTCCATGGCTAGCTATCTCCACCTTAGCTAGTTAGCTAGCTATTTTCGTTAGATCGTCTGATTGAAAAGCCTGAGAATTAGAAAATGAAAATGTGGGTTCATAGCAAGAAACACCGTATAAAACCCACAGACTGTATCAAGAAGATCCATAAAGGGACAGTTTGGCTATTAGCAGTGGGCGCTAACGTTAGCTAGGTTTGTTAGCTAGCTAATAGAGCCCACTGGCACTAAACTGTGTTGTTCTTC
Source organism: Semaprochilodus insignis (assembly GCA_034552555.1). Lineage (NCBI taxonomy): Eukaryota > Metazoa > Chordata > Actinopteri > Characiformes > Prochilodontidae > Semaprochilodus > Semaprochilodus insignis. The sequence continues at coordinate 102,392 of CM067494.1, forward strand.
ATTGGTGTAAGACTGTAACTCAGCTGCAGACTCTCCTCTCCTCTTTCTCACCACAAGGAAAGATCTAGAACCATAACTGAGTAGTTTTTTAGACTCAGATTTATTCAAACAGTGAGAACCTCAGGCAGTACAGTAGAGGCTAGAACCCGGATGCGAAGGTTAATACGTCACGGCTCAACAAGCAGATACACATACACTCTCTGTCTAAACGTATGTGGGCGGCCGGGAGCCAGAACTCCCCACTGAGACCCTTCATGTTGGAATGTGGTGTCTACAGACCTTTGGACAGACCAGATACTGTTCAAGCGAAGTCTGTAAAGCAGTTTTACTTCGAGAGGGTCAGCAAGCTGTAGCCAGTTGTACCAGATGGACACAAGGTCACGAGTCAGGGTTTAATGTGCCGTCTGCAGCCAATCAGGAACACCATCCCAACATAAACAGGATACTACACACGGACTTCCCATCAAACATACAGTATACAGTATAACTCAGGCACTGATGGGCGGATCCAGTAGCTTGTGGCTCTGTGTGAGTGTTTACGAGACTCGACTGAGTAAAGTACTAAAAATGCTAGAAATTACTTCAAAATAAACACGAAGCATGAACAACAGTGATTCAGGGTCACGGTATGTCTGTTCTGTGTACTGAACTCTCCTGATTACACCATCACACTGTACATACAGCTTTACGGTCTGTAGCAGGACCATGTATTCTGAAATACCTGCCTGATCCTCCTCCATCTCCTCCTTTCTCCCAGGCCTTATAATCCACGAGGGTTCTTCAGTGTACCGGATATTTAAGCGCTGGCAGGCAGTGAACCAGCAGTGGAAAGTACTGAACTATGAGAAGGCCAAAGATCTAGGAGACCCCATGGGCTCCCGCAGCAAAGGAGGAGGGGGTCGGGGGTCACGGAGCTTGCCTCACAGCTCGGGCCTGAGCGGGCGCGCGGGTCGCACCGGGCGGCGGATTAGAACTATACTGAACCACCACTGTGGGTACACCGTACTGCACATTCTCAGCCAACTGCGGCCTGGCGAGCACCGACTGGGCACCGCAACCAACCGCGAGGTCGTCATGCGGGTCACAACGGTATGAGGACGATCGCTTATCAGATAGAGGGGCTTTGGACCTATTACCCCCTACCCAGACCCCCAAACACCCCCAAAACAGAGACACTGAGATGAGCCTGCTGACTGAACAGAATGTAAACCAACAGACAGACTGATGTTGGTCATTTTAAGTGCTCTGCTTTGAAGACTTCAAAGACGTTGGGACAGAAGAAACACTTCAGCAGGTACGGAGACTCTAAACGGAATGTGACCACACCTGAAAATGCTGGAGCGAATTTCTTTTCCTACCCTGAAATCCATAAAGCATTGCCATACACTCTGTCCTGCTGTTTTCTACGGGGTGAAGCCGAACGTCAGATACACTGATTTTATAAGATGCAGAATTTTATAGTCCATCTCCTCCCACACAGTCCGGACCTGCCCTCCGACGGAGCCAGATTCCAAAAGAATGATTACTAAACACAGATTAATCTCCTGCAATAAAACTAGACGCCCGTGTGTAGTGATGACCTGAGCTGGACGGTGATGTAACTGTTTGGTGGTTTTCCAAACTGTTGGTGTTAATATGAGGTTTGAAAGCAAACTCTGGAATATTAAAGGGTTAAAAGGATCCCGGATCCATGAAACTATTGCTTTGTTATATTTTAGAGCCAGCGAGCAGGGAACATTCCCAGAACTTGGCTAACGTTCCCTACAATGTGCAATAAAGAATTAATGAGAACGTTTAAAGATGTTTATCAGTTCAGATGATGTTCCTGTGAAGTTACATGTTAACTAAGACATAACTGTCTAACTGCAGTGTTCTGAGGATGTTCTGAGGATGTTCTGAGGATGTTCTGAGGATGTTCTCAGGGCCACAGGTTATATTACAGGATAACAAAAGAAGAACATTCCCAGCCCAACATTCAGAACATGTTTTATGGATGTTACTGAGACCCGAGGTGACAGAATGTTCTTAGAGAACATTGTGCTGTAATTCAGCTTAGTATAATGGAATTCTCTAATTCCGGGAATCAGGAATGTAGAGACGAAGCTCTGGGTGTGATTCTGCACTACAGAGGTGTTCACACTCGGAGAGCGAGAGATTCTGAGAAATGAAGAAACTCCACCAAACATAAGCCAGTAAACTGAGCAGCGTTTATACCAAAATAGGGTCTCATGGCGGAGGGTCCCACCTCCCACCTGACGGAGCTCACAGAGGAGAAGCAGGAACAGATTAGCCGGCTCCTGTCAGTCAGCTACATGAGTTTAACTGGCATTAACGCTCCAATTTTCCAAGCTAATCTTCCAGTATCCTTTAGTTTGCCAGACGTCATCCTCTCTGTGTCTCAGGGTTTGGAACTGAGGTCGTGTGAAACAGACTCTTGGAATCTTCCCTGCGCGTAAGACTGTGGGCAGCATTGGGAAGTTTAGGACCAGTGCTGCCAAGCTGGGTGGATTCTGGTCAGATTTGATGAGGGGACTTTGGGCTGGTTAGTTAATTGTTATTGTTTGTTTGTTTATTAAGGAATATTAAATTAATAAACTGCATTCATTAACTGTGCAGCTGAAATCTGAATAAGCCCACACGTCCAGTTATCAGAACTTTGAAACATTAGCCTCTCCTTCTGAGAGGAGACCACTGTATCCCTCACGGCTGACCTCAGTGGGGAGCGTACAAGGTTTATTACTGAGGTGTCGGACAGATATCCAGCACAATGAAGATCAGGAGTGTCCAGGCCTGGTCCAGGTTCCTAGAGAGTTCAGGTCCAGCACACCTGGCTCTAATATTCCTTACCCGGATCAGGTGTGTTAGATCCGTGTTGGAGCTAAACTCTTCAGCGCTGGTGGAACTCCAGGAGCAGGACTGGTGTAAGTGACCCCGGTGAGTTCTGACTTTCAGATCTGATTAGCTTATAAGAACACAGATCTGTTTAAAACACTGACAGCGCCATCTAGTGACTCCAGCACCTGCCTGCGAACTCGGCTGATTAGATGCCATGCTGGATCAGTGCAGCTGGGTGGCTCTTTCATGCATTCGGACAGGCTTTAGACTGTTTTGGGCTGGATATTGTAGAATCAGTCTGGCAACCCTGCTCCATTCCAAAGCACAGGAGCCGACAGGGATCTACCCTTTTCTGCTTGTGGACTTTATTAGGGCTGATCGGTTCCAGAGATTCAGAGTCGAAAGAGACTTGAGGAAGAACAGCCAGCAGGAGCCGGCTGATTACCTGACGAACGGCATGGTAACGTAGTGTGCAGCGCTGTCACGAACAGGTTTTTAATGCACAGAGACTTTTATTTTGAAAAATGAACTAATGATTTTGACTAATAAAATGATGCAGCGCTGAGTGGACTGGTTATGACTGTACTGTTATAATCAGGTCCTAAACTGGTTTATTACGCATGATGAAGGACGGAACTGGAGGGATGATATATTAGACTGTGAGTGCACCATAAACCACCTCAGCAAAAAGCCAGAGGGCCACCAGCTTCTATATCAGTGGGCCATACCGGTGGTCCCCTATCATCAGGGGCCCCTCACTCGGTTCGGATGTACGGAGTCTGAGTGAAAAAACGTGACTGTGCTCCAGAACCACATAGATATAAATAGATAGAAATATCAGCCTATATGACCATAATAAGCCGAACAGAGACAGGTTTCTGATCTGTACAGGAATCCTTACCTGGAGCTCCACCTAGAGGTCACTCAGCACACTCAGCTCCTGAATGGCCGGAAGTTCACACACTCTGGATGCAGCTCTGTACTTCTGCCTGTATATGTGTTCATATATCACCTCTGTCATGTCAGACCGCCTCTGCGGTTGTTTCAGAATGATTCCAGCACATGGACTGTGTGACCTTTTATGATTAAACCCGGTAACTTTAATGTTTATTCAGATTTTGCTTTGAAGTATATTTTTGGGCATTTATTAGAAAATTGCAGATATGGGTTTTTAGGGTAACACAATTGTATCATTGCCATTGTATTTGCTATTAGTGAGTCTGTGACATACATATATGTATATACTGTGTAAGTAATTCTCCACATAAACAGTAAATGGTTTCAATATTGAAATGTAATATATGCATTTATATTGTATAAATATAATAGTTTTAAACATTAAAACACCCGATCAGCTCATAATGGGCTTAAAGAGAACTACTGACTATAACAGAGTGAGTTTAGGGTACATGGGTCCGGTGTTAAAGGGGAAACCACTCTGAAGGCTGAGATGTTTAAAATTGGGTGGAGTTCTCCTTTAAAAGTATTTATTAAACTGCCTCGAATCTTCTAATGATGTTAATTTAACCATAAACAGTTCAGGAGCGAACAGAGCAGTTATGGACATGCTTTATGTCTTGTTGTGTGACTCGTTATCTTTATACTCGAGGTCGTTGCGAGTGAGGGCTGCTGGGATATGTAGTCTGACGTCATGTTTAGCCGGTGACGTAAAAAGCCTGCGACTCGGCGCTTGTTTGTGCATGTGAGCTCCATGCTGTCTGTGTCAGTGTATAAACTGCTCTCTTAAGATCGTTCAGCTTAATCGGCGCCTTACAACCGCCAGGATGAGCGTGTCAATGCCTCAGAAGCGCTATTACCGCCAGAGAGCCCACTCCAACCCCATGGCGGACCACACCTTCGAGTAGTAAGTTTGGCTTCTCTTTCGAACCTTCACATTCCACCTTAAAAAAGCTAAATCTGAATTATTCCACTCCACCTTTAAATGCTGCTGTTGGCTTCTTCTTCGTCCATTCCACCTTAAAAGGCTCGAGTTGGATTATTCTGCTACTTCGTCCATTCCACCTTAAAAAAAGCTGTTGCTGGCTTCTTCTTTGTCCATTCCACCTTAAAAGACTTAAGTTGGCTTGTTATGCTTAGTTTTCCATACCACCTTAAATTGTTCACCGGTTATATACCGGCATTCTGAGGCCATTTAAGGTGGAATGGAAAGTTCACGTAAGAAGTGCTGAGGTGCCAAAATGCAAACACAGTACTATTTAAGGTGGAACAGAAAATGTGCAGCTGCAGCCTCGAGCCGGTCTGAATGGCATGTTTACAGGTCATCCTGTATGGTATGTGGGCGGGCCTCACGAATCACACACACTGTATATGCTCAGATGTTCTGTTTCATGTGCGGTTCTAAGCCCCGTATGTCCGGAGGAGATGGACTGGTCCCAGGTGTACCCCGAGTATTTCAGCCCACCTCAGGAAGAAGGAGGAACCGAGTCGGATAAAGGACAAGCCCAGGTGGAGTTCGCTGATATCGGCTGTGGATACGGCGGTCTGCTCGGTACGCCCCCCTCTCTCTCTCTCTCTCTGTCTCTCTCTCTCTCTCTCTCTCTCTCTCTCCTTAAAGCGGTTGACCGGTCAGTATTAAAGGGCCCATAACCTGCAGTTACATGCAGAACCATCTTCCAGTCTGTCTTTGTACACAGGCTGTTTCTGTAACCTTTAAGACTGATGTATGCAAATGAGCGTTGTTCTGATTGGCTACACTGTGTCACGTCTCATTCTGAAAGCAGTGTGGATCTTCAGCAACACTTGTTCTGATTGGCTGTGCAGTCTAGGCAGCAACACTACTTATAGGACTCAGCACTACATTACTATGGCCTTGTAGATCCCCATGTAGCCACCAGGGGTCGCTGTTAGCACAGATTTAGTTACAGCATGTGTGAATCAGTTCAGACGTCTGTTTAAGTAGATTATGACACTGTGTGTCCAAAAGTATCCAGACAGGACCGTGTAGAGCTGTTTGGAACCTTGTAGAACCCCCTGACAGAACTGTGTTTAACGTGCTGTTTGTCTGAACATGAAGTGTTTATGTCCTCACACTGCAGTACGTAGAACAGCAGTACCGCCCCACCCGTTCACCCTTCAGCGGTGTAGGCTGTGCTTTTGTGATGTCAGAATTCACATATGGTTGCATACCTCCAGCAGTTTAGCTCCACCCATTCATCCTACAGAAGTGTAGTTCCACCTGTTCAGCAGTTTGTCCTTACACTGCTATTTGAATAGGCCAAAATACAAGGCGTCCAATCAGAACAGAGCTTATTTACATATATCAGTCTTAAAGGTACAGTAACTAAGCTGTTTCATGGTTAAAGGGATTAAGGGAGGGTGGGAATGATCAGGACTGCTTTGGTATATAACCCCGAACAAATGTAATCCCTGGAGAATGTGGGTTATGGGCCCTTTAATCAGCTGCTGACACACAGGTAGTGCAGCTGTGTAACACGGATCTAGTTAAAGGAACTGGTCCGTGTGGCTGCTCAGGAATGCAACTCCACCCTTCCGGACAGATAGTGACCCAGAGTTCATGTTTAAAGAACATTTGTGGTTCTAACGACATCCTTCTGAACTGCCTGTGTTCCTCTGCAGTCGAGTTATCACCGCTGTTCCCCGATCGGCTGATCCTGGGTCTGGAGATCCGGGTGAAGGTATCAGACTACGTACAGGACCGCATTCGCTCACTTCGAGCTGCTGAGCCTGGGAAATACCAGAACATCGCCTGCCTCCGGAGCAATGCTATGAAGTACCTTCCCAACTTCTTCACTAAAGGACGGGGGGGGGCGGAGAGGGGGGGGGGGCGGGTTCACACTAGAGCTCCACTGATACACGATACCTACATATGCACTCACAGTACCGGATTACCCCATCAGGAACACTCTGTCACCATCTCGGAAGCTGAAGAAGTGCGACTGTCTCATCACCGTTACTGTAGATACAGCCCTGCAGGTGGATGGACACCAGACCAAACAGTCCAGAATGACCATGGACACATGAGTAGATGTGTGGACACTCGCCGGCTGTCTTCAGACCGGCCCGCGAATAGGAATTGTTCCTCAAAACGGAAAGTGGTCTGATCGGATTTGTGTGTCCATACATCACCAGTCTGTCTGCACAAGTCGCTGTGGTCAATGTGGTGGTCAGTAACTACTCTTGGCTCTGTCAAGTCACAGTTCCCAACTCTTTGGTGCTGTTCCTGAATCCCAGCTCTTCCGTCACTCTGGAGTCATCACCGTCATTGTTTGCCAGACTATCTTAGCATCCATCTGGATACAGTCTGGATATGCCATAAATCGGAATTGTGCTGGAAGTCTGACCAAGGCCCTAGTGCCCGGCAACACAGACCTCACTAAATTGTTGATCCTGGTTGCGGCCCTGGTCAGGAACAGCGGATGCCGAAGCTGTCAAGTTGAGGGGGTGTGGGTTATGTCAGCAGCGTCGTCTGCGTGCGCCGGGAGGCCTGCCGGAGTGGAGCGGGTATATACGCACTCTGCCTTCGGCTGAGCTCGCGGGAAGATATCCCGATATAGACTCACTGTTCTATTTCCAGAACCTCTCACCTCGGTTATTTTCTTAACTTGAAGACTTTAATTAAAGCGTGGTGGTTTTTCCACCTCGTGGAGCGGATCCTGCAGAGATGGCCCGCGGCTCCGACTGCTCCCAGTAATTATCCGGCAGTTTGTCTGTCTTAACCTGCCGTTATTTATTTGGCTATAAAAAATAACCTGTGCAAATATGAGGAGCTCAGACGACGAGGAGCTGCTGAGACACCAACCGCATGAGCTTCAGTGGAATGGAGCAGGGTCCTGGGGGGCGGGGGGGCGGACGGGTGTGGGGGTGTGAGGAGTTCAGATTTAATAAAAGCTCTTAAAACTGGGAATTTCCAGACAGGTGAACTGATGCTGCATGTCCCACCTATTCACGCAGAGGGGGCTTCAGCCTGGTGGGCTCTAAAGTTAACGGTGTCGACATCATCCCATTAAACATGTGCCTTTACTGTGCCTTTAAGACTACCATATATGTAAATAAGCTCTGTTCTGATTGGCTGAGCCTCATTCGGAACGTGGTTCATGCTGAAATATTCCTTATAATTTCACTGTGAATGGGTGGAGCTAAACTGGTGTAGGCTGATTGGGCAGGGCTAAACTCCTATAATCTGAAGGGGTGGGGCTAAACTGATGTACTGATGATATGACCTGAAGACTGTAAGAGGTGACGTGGTTCAGGTTTGAGTTAAACTGTTGGAGCTGTTTACAGTGTGGTTCCTGTCTCCGCAGCTCAGCAAGATGTTCTTCCTCTTTCCGGATCCACACTTCAAGAAGACGAAGCATAAGTGGAGGATCATCAGCCCCACGTTACTAGCCGAGTACGCCTACACGCTCAGAGCTGGGGTGAGCATGTAACATGACTAGCTACACTGAGCTGAATGTCCAGCAGCTCGCTGTAGCCGTGTCCACTAACACGGGCGCGTTTGGGTTCTATGGAGCTGTGTAGAGCTACGCTGATGACTGTGACGCCTCTAACGATGAAGTGTGCGGCGTTGGGTTAACGTTATCAGAGCTGGTGTTAAGGTGCATTAACATTTAGCAGGTTCAGAGGGATATAAAGATCAACCACTCAAATATCATAAGAGAGACTCGAGGGGATCAAATCTGGGAAAATGTAGGATTTGGGCCTTTAACCAGTCTCACACAGCGCTCCTCCAGGAACTCCAGTCCACATTCCTCCCCGGACACGGGGGTTGGTTCAGTGGATGAGAGCAGTGCTGTAGTTCCTCTCTCCTGGAAGGGCTGGAAATGATCCGTTCTGAGCAGTGCATTTCCAGATCCTAAAAGCAGGGTTCAGGAACAGTTCGGCAGGCTAGTGAGACAGCGTATGTCGGGACCCGGAGCTGGATGCACTGCTGGAATGTTTCATTGTTCCTGCACGTGTCCGTGTCTGTGGATGTTCTGCCTTAAAGCTCCTCTGTGATGTGTAAATATGGAGAGCACGTGAGGTTAAACACGCTGTCGTTCATTATGGATGAGGAGAACTCTGACCCTCTGGAAAACTTTCCATCGGCTCTTCTTCCCGACACCTTTATTGTTTTTCCTTCCTCTGATCCCAGTGATCTCCTCGTCTCTGTTTCCCCTCCGGTGTTACCTGTCAGCCTGGAGTGTCCTCTGGTTTGGCAGAGCTGCAACTTGAGAGAGTGATTGGGGAGGGGG
>CM067494.1:126438-146759 GCA_034552555.1 Semaprochilodus insignis
ATATACATATATATATATATATATATATAGATTACAGCATTACAGATTAAGGTGTTTATGGTCCAAAAACTGTATACCTGTTTAATACCACAGGTCCACCTGAGGCTCTCCGAGAAGGCCCCTCTCAGAAGAGCTGCTCTCTGAGAAGGTTAATGATGGTGATCTGGTGTCAGACTGAAGTTCTTCAGAAGTTCTTACATCAGGAATAACCTGGTTGCTGAAAAAGCCACCCCTCCCCCCCACCCCACACACACACACACACACACACACACACACACACACACACACGCACGCACGCACACACTCTTCTATTAAAGGTCAATAAATGCTCCTTCACCCGCTCGGGGCGGAGTTCTCAGTACTGCTCATATTTCTACACCGCACACACAGAACCTGCTGGCTGCTCGCCAGACTCACAGGAATCAGGTCAGGATCTCCCAGAGCTGGATTACTAGACCAGGCGGGCTTTCAGACGCACGGAGAGAGCTCACCAGAACTCTTCCAGATATCAGGAGGAGTTAACTTCATAATAACAGGTCTTTATAAACATATCTACTCCTCTGGATCATAGTTCATAACACTGCACATGCGTTAATAAACCACAGCGTTTAGATTATTAACTAATAACTGACATAGAATTAATCCATAATTATACTGAATAACAGATTATTAATTATACTTCAATTAGTCATTGTTGCTGCTTTGAACTGCACAAACATTTCCCCGATGCTTAGTTAATCATTACTAAATTAAGTGGTTAAAATCTGATATTACAAATCTAAATAATCATTAATTAGAACCTGGTAATTAGAAGCTGTTACTATGTGTATTTATAAACATATATCATGTGACTTATTAGACTTGATAATAGACTTAGTATGAGAATCGCAGTACGTCAGTGAGTAAAGGGCTGATAATTCAGGTTATTAATGTTAATAAATGATTAATAATGATGGAGGTGTTATTTTCGTGGCTCTGTTATTGTGGTGTGTTAGTGGAGAATCTGCTGAGCGCTACGCTGGCCTGTGATTGGAGGTTTTTTTAAGCTCATGAAATGTCCTTTTCCATATCTCAGCTGATAAAGTCACATGACTCATCAATATGTTGATTGATCTGCTGCTCTCGGAAGTGATCGATGATCGTTGAGGCCTTCTCTCGTACAAGTGCAGATGTTGTGCAGATGCTGAGGAGTTCTGCAGAGCGGGGCAGAAGCTGACACGGGGTAAACCGCCACAGGGACTTTTAATGTAGTTAAACAGACCCAGTAGAACGTGTTCCACATCCTCACCCCGTCACCCCACCTCCCTAGAACTTCCCTCTTAAACTCCTCAGAACACTTCTCCAGCACCAGGGTTCTTTACAGTGTGTCTAAATTACATGGTTAATGGACTAACATTAACGACCTGGTAACTGCCTGGTTCCATTGACTTACATTAAAGGTGTAGTATGTGTTGTCTTCCTCCTGTACAGCTGCTACTTTGGAGATAGGAGCTTTCTCTCTAACAGCAGTGATATGCTGTGTTTTTGATGCTGGTCAACCAGTAAGACCATGCACAATGACCAGTTATACCAGCACAGACCCCCTGCTGGTCTGTTGACCCCCCAGTAGACGCTGTAACTGGTTTATATGGTTACCTGCACAAACACATGATCAATATTTACTCAGTGTATTCAGCAGAAACACTGACCCCCCCATCCCCACCCCCCACCCCGAGCCCTCCACTGACTATCAGCCTGTTTGTTCAGCTCGTGCAGCAGGCCAGGGGGCAGAGTGACCACCGCAGCTCCACGCGCTCTCGCTCTCTGTTATTAATAGGAGAGTTCTGCGTATCAGCGCCCCACGTGCTGCGCAGTCTGGGGTTTGCCCAGCTTCTGCACTCTGATTGGACGCACCTACCGAGTAAACCCCGCCTTCCCTCCGTTTCCCCGAGACGGGGGCGGGGTTGTCCTCACGGCTCCGTGCCATTGGAAGGCTGCACGCGCCCGGCGAGCGCGCGACAAGCGTTATAAGCGCGGCGCAGGAGCGCTCAAAGGATGGGTTCACCGGCCGAGCGCCGCCAGTCTATGAACTATACCAGAAGGATGCTGCAGCAAGCCCTCAGAGTGTCCGGCAGGAGCGCGTCTCCGCTGCTCAGGTGCGTGGACAGATGGCTAGACAGCCTGGGATCCAAGCAGACGGAGGTGAAGAGGATGAGGACGCTGGAGGAGATGCCCGGACCCTCGGCGCTCGGCTTCGTCTGGGACCTGTTCGCCAAGCGAGGACTGGCGCGCCTTCACGAGCTGCAGGTGAGCGAGATCTGATGGCTGTGAGCAGCCAGCAAAGAGCACGTGACCCGTCTGATTAAAAAATCCAAGTCCCGCTAATGACCCCCAGCTGTGCTTCACACCGCTGCAGCCCGAGCTGAGAGGGGAAATCCACCCGAATGTTCTGCTAATTCTGCGTGGTTTATCAGTGGTGGTGAAGGTAACCAGACGTCCCCCTCTAAAAGCTCCCTCACAGAAAGTTCCTACATGAGGTGGTTCTGAATACGCTGCCTGATGTCTGAGACGCTGTTTATGATAGTGTGGAGAAGATTTCAGCCTTAAACTCCATTCATGGTGGAGGGATACATGCTGCAGGGCGCTGTGAGGTCAAATAGTCCCCCAAAGAAACTTAGTATTTCCAGGTTTTCCAGATTTTCCATCATATAAGCTCAGAAGACATGTGTAGGTTCACTGGTGGTTTTGATAAAATGTCTATATGTGTGTTCTAGACATGGAGAACCCTGGTTCCCATCACCACCACTGTACAGAACATCTGAACCACCTCACACCAAACCCGCTCTCAATCACTCTGTTTACACCTCACACCAAACCCGCTCTCAATCACTCTGTTTACACCTCACACCAAACCAGCTCTGCTTACATCACTGCTGAAGGGGAAATTCTGAAAACTGGGTGGACTTCTCCTTTAAGCCTTGCTATATCTTTAGAACCATGTAGAACAGCACAAAGAAACATTTGAATTGGTTCTTCTCTGTGATGGAACACCTGCTGTAAATGTTTGTTTGAAGAATGGTTCTCCTAAAAGGTTCCACTATTGTTACATGTCATAGAACCCTTTGTACAGAACCCTTTTTGCTTGGTAAAACAATTACAGCATCACCTCACTGAATTACTTGTTAGGAGCCACACTTTGTTTGTTTGTTTGTATGTTTGTTTGTTTGTTTGTTTGCTTGTGAGGTATTGCTGCTTCTTTCCCCCCTCGGTTCTGAAACCGGTTCTGCTAATTTACTGTATGTGTGTAATCCATGCAGTTCTTTCCTGCACCCTTAAAAAGGGAGTGGAGGGTTCTTCAGGGGTTCTTCTGTGGTTCTTCAGTGAAGGTTACGGTTATATAGATGGTGTTTGAGGTTTGATTGCATAGTTCTTTGCATGGTGAAACTAAGAGCCTGGTGTAAATGACTTCTTAAAGAACCTTAAGTAAAAGTGGATCTCTGTAGACCTAGAACCTTTAAGCTGTAGGAGCTGCTAGGAGATTTGAATGTCATGCTATGGTAAAGCGTCTGTAGCCGCACTAATCATGGAACATCTCCATTCTCTTTAAAGCTGGAGGGCCGGAAGCGGTACGGTCCCATGTGGAAGGCCAGCTTCGGGCCCATCCTGACGGTCCACGTTGCAGAACCGGAGCTGATAGAGCAGGTCCTGAGACAGGAAGGACAGCACCCCATGCGTTCCGACCTCTCGTCCTGGAAGGACTACCGGCAGCTCCGAGGACACGGCTATGGACTCCTGACCGCGTGGGTACCCCGCTGGATGATATGATAATGGGGTCACGTGTGGTCGTTATGCATGCTTTTGTTTGACTGAGGTTCCTTTAGGCGCTGCGTGTGACCACCGTCTCCTCCTGCTGACCCCTGATCTCAGGACAGACGCGGTCTGTGTTTATGGGCCGCTGTGGTTCTATAGATCTAGTCCATTCATATGTAGCCAAGCGCTCCAAGCGGGAGGTCTGTTTGGATAGATGTTCAATGAATATTCCGCTGAAAGGCCCGGCTTCCTCTCACTCCGGCTACACCGGTCACCACACATCACCCGGGACCGGGAAACAGACCCTTAAATCTGGAACAGGATTAGGGCAGCATGCCAGTAAATGTTCCACCACTCCCAACACCGAAATTCTCCAATCTAGCTCTTAGTTCCAGAAGTACCCAGAGAGTTCTGAAGACTGAGTTCAGCTTAATCTCCTTAGAAAAGCTCTGACCAATAGAACCGGCTGCTCTGGAGCAGCGGCACGTGATCCTAGGGCCACTGTGTCTAGTGCCAAGTGTGGGGTGTTCTCTGGAGTGCTGGAGCTCCATCCAGTACATCTGGGATGAGTTGGCGTGATCCAGAACATCAGTACCTGACCTCACTAATAATCAAATCCTCACAGCAATGTTCCACATCAGTATCTGACCTCACTAATCCTCAATCAAATCCTCACAGCAATGTTCCACATCAGTACCTGACCTCACTAATACTCAATCAAATCCTCACAGCAATGTTCCACATCAGTATCTGACCTCACTAATACTCAATCAAATCCTCACTGCAATGTTCGACATCTAGTGTAAAGCCTTCCCAGAGAGGCAGAGGCTGACTTAAAGAGACTGTCAACTGCCAAACAGCTCTGGTCTCCTGAAGACCATTTTAGTGGACGGTTCTATAAAGGTTCCAGGTCACCAGAATTTCTCCAGGAGAACCAATTACCCACAACCCTAAATAAACCCACCTGATCCGTCTAATTACTGCCTTCAGAAGTCCTTCATTAGCTGAATGAGGGTTTGATCTGGGTTGGAGGTGAAACCTGGTGGAAGGTAGATCTCCAGGAGCACTGTTCTAGCAGGAACCCTCAGGGACCCTACGCAGACAGCCCACTGTAGATGCTCATATTGCATGTAACCCATATTCAGCTAACAGCTTCAAATCCAGCTGAATTCCCGGCTGAAGGCGCCGCTAACTCTACTTCTGCTCCTCTGTTGTGATGTCACAGTGAGGGGGACGAGTGGCAGAGCGTCCGCAGTCTGCTTGGGAAGCACATGCTGCGTCCGAAAGCTGTGGAGAAGTACGACGGCACGCTGAACGCGGTGGTGACCGACCTGATAGCCAAACTCCGGTTCCGCAAGCAGCAGCACCCCAGCGGCGTCGTCGCTGACATCGCAGGAGAGTTCTACCGCTTTGGCCTCGAAGGTACGCTAACGTGACCATATACTGTGAGGTGTATAAACATACATCGGATCTCCTCCCTGAGCGCACTAAGTCATGGTTCCGGGACTTTAGCCCCGCCTCTGAAATGCCTGATGATATTTGACCATGCAAAGAACCATTTAAGCATCCAAATGTGTTCATGGTTCTTTATAGAAAGAACCCTTGGAGAACCTTTTTGTAAGACTGTATTATGAAAACTTGTCGTTCACTCCGCAGTTCACACAGTCCACATAATTAGCCTAGACAGCCAATCACAGTAGAGCTCATTTACATATATCAGTCTTAAAGGCACAGTAACACATGCTGCTTTTCCACCGAATGTCCCGGATCGAACATCAAACTGGACTGGGACACACGGGACACAAGGGAAGTTACTGCACAGTCCCGTAGAGACAGGATAGCATACGGCTGCCTAGAGGACGGACATCAGACTATTGATAATGCTATTGATCGAGTGGAAGCATTTCTAGGAGTCTGGAAGTATTTCTAGGAGGGAGACCCCCTCAGGAGGCAAGGATGTTCATCTGTACCTTCATTTGATCATGTTGCTTCATGTGTCTGTCTGTAACCAGGAATTTCCTCCGTGCTCTTCGAGTCCCGGATTGGCTGCTTGGAGTCCGTCGTTCCAGTGGAGACGGAGCGCTTCATCCAGTCGATCAACACCATGTTCGTTATGACTCTTCTCACTATGGCGATGCCGGCATGGCTGCATCGGCTCTTCCCCAAACCTTGGGACACCTTCTGCAGGTGCTGGGACTACATGTTCCAATTTGGTGAGTGGAAGATTCCGTAAACTTTACAGTGTCCTAAACTGCTGTAGGCTGAATGGGTGGTGCTAAACTGCTGTAGGATGAATGTGTGGAGCTAAACTCCTGTAGGCTGAATGGGTGGAGCTAAACTCCTGTAGGCTGAATGGGTGGAGCTTAACTGCTGCAGGTTGAATGGGTAGAGCTAAACTGCTGTAGGCTGAATGGGTGGAGCTAACCTGCTTTAGGCTGAATGGGTGGAGCTAACCTACTTTAGGCTGAATGGGCGGAGCTAAACTGCTGTAGGCTGAATGGGTGGAGCTAACCTGCTTTAGGCTGAATAGGTGGAGCTAACCTCCTGTAGGCTGAATGGGTGGAGCTGTGTTATGGCCCTTTAAATGAGGTTTGAACGTTTGTGGCGGTGCACCTAAGTGAATCAGCTTTTTCCTCCTCCCTGCAGCGAAGGGCCACATAGACCAGCGTCTGAAAGCAGAAGCAGAGAAGATCGAGCGAGGAGAGGAAGTGGAGGGTCGCTATCTCACCTACTTCCTGTCTCGGGCTGGAATGCCCATGAAGTCTGTGTACAGCAACGTGACGGAGCTGCTCCTCGCTGGAGTGGACACTGTAAGAGTAACATCATACACACCGCGCTGCTATGGGTACTAACGTTCTCCGTAAACGGTGCTGCTGTTCATTATTCCGGCTGCTCCAAAGTCGAGCTCACGACTGCTGTGTTTCAGATTTCCAGCACGCTGTCCTGGTCTCTGTACGAGCTGTCCCGACACCCTGAGATCCAGAGCTCTCTGAGGGCCGAGGTGCTGAGGGTCCTGGGAGAGCGCAGGGTCCCGACAGCGGCCGACGTGGCGGCCATGCCTCTGATGAAGGGCGTGGTGAAAGAGATCCACAGGTTAGTCTCGGTTCTCTCCTCTGAAGTAAACCGTGTTAACACACATACGTGACGGTGTTGGTGATCTGTGCTGCTTTGTCCCATTAACACAGGCTGTATCCAGTAATCCCAGCCAACGCCAGAGTCATCCCAGACCGGGACATTACAGTCGGAGGCTACATCCTGCCCAAAAACGTAAGAAAGTATTTATTATTGGATGTGTAGCTTTAAAAACCACCACTTTCTGCTTTAGCATACACACCTGGACCGCACGTGTGACGCAGGTACGCTTAACTCTTCACAGACGCTCATTACGCTCTGCCACTACGCCACATCCCGGGACCCTGCGCAGTTCTCAGAGCCGGACACCTTCATGCCCCAGCGCTGGCTGAGCCGTGATGAAGGGAACCACCCGTATGCCTCTGTGCCCTTCGGGGTGGGCAAGCGCAGCTGCATCGGCCGGCGGATCGCTGAGCTGGAGCTGTACTTGGCGCTCTCTCGGGTACGTGTCCGTTACACTGCACACAATTTACATTGTAGTCTAAATGTCAGTCAGGTTCGACTCACCTCAAAGGTGCTGGGGGCTTAGCCAGCGCTCGGCATTGGTGATGGAGACTAGGTGTTCCAGAGCACGCCGTTCCACTGGCCAGTCTTTTCCTCTGCACATTATTGTTGTCCAATTCGGTCATTAGAACAGCTGTCTAGATACCTTTGGGCATATAGTGTGCTGATCGGATGAGTACGAACGATGTCTGACCTGCGTGTTTCCTCTCCACGTCCAGATTTTAATCCACTTCGACGTGAAGCCTGATCCGAAGGGTGGAGTGGTCAACCCCATGACCAGAACTCTCTTGGTTCCAGAGAGCGAGATCAACCTTCAGTTTATCGAGCGCTGAGTGTGAACACAAGGAGATGGGACGAGTTGGGGCAGAGCCCTCGCTAGAGCCAAGAGGGCAGCACAGAGAACCTAGAACACTGCTGTGAAGAAGGTCCTTCTGACCCACTAGAACTCTGAACTTACCATTCCCACCGGGATGGTCATCCTGCAGGACCAAGTGCAGATCTAGAGTTATGCATGACATTGTCTAGACCAAAAATGTGGCAGCAGTGAGGAAGTGCAGTACTCCGGGAGGAAACGGCACTCGCTGCTGCAGAACCGAAGGGGAACAAACAGGTGGAAGGAAACACAGCCAGCCCTCATGATTCTCAGGTGCTACGACTGAAGGTGGTTCAGCTTCAGTTACTGATGGTGCTATTATAACTGCAGCGTGCTGGAGCTTCTCTGGCAGTCTTCTTTAGGTGCTTTCATTTGAACTGTGGTTGAAGGATGGTCCACGTTTATCATGCATCTCACCAGACTTCATCAGTTCATAGACCCCTATTACAAATAATCTCACCAGACAAACACGTACCTACCAGCGTCTAACACCTCCACCAGCACCAATACCAGCTGTGACTGGATTGGGCATGTACTGGACGAGTTTCTGGATGTAGCCTCATCAATGTTCAGACACTCTTACATCAAAGAATTGGTCAGTTGGTCCAGATTTGGTGGATGCCTTCCCTGGCACAATTCCAAGGAGAATTCCCTGTAGACTGGGATTTTTTTGCTGGTAGACCCGTATGACCGTACGCTTCCATACACCTGCAGATTCAGCTACTTCCTTCACACTATGGTCTTTGGCACGCCCAAATGCAGTCACTCCTTTTAGCCAATCATTAACATCTGCTCTGGAGCCATTTTCCACACATGGAACGAGACATTCCCTGCACTGTACCACCTCTTCCCAATCTATGGATCCCATCACTCACACCCCACAGGGATTCATAGCCCCTTCTTCCTTGTGCAGCTCCATCTGCAGGAGCCTGAAGGTACTACCACCTTAAACACGCAGGGGACTCAGGCTTTGTCTGGTGAGCTTATTGTACATGTACAGTATATATGTGTGTGTGCGTGTGCGTGTGTGTGTGTGTGTGTGTGTGTGTGTAGTTTGATGAATATGGGCCACTACTTCCCTAATACTATATTTTTGTACTACCACATGCAGATTCAAATAAACAGTGAGTAGAATTATGTCATGGCCGCTTCACTAAACGCCGTATGTGAAATGTAATGTGAATCTGATCTGGCGAGAGCTAAACCTGCAGCGTGATACATATCAGTGTGTAAATGTCTTTAATGTATCGTGATATGTGTGTTGGCATATTGCCCACCTGTACAGCGTGATTCAGCATGAAGCAGCTTATTATTTCAGTCAATCATAATATGCAAAATGCGTCTTTAAGTCAGCACATCTTGAGCTCATGCTTGAGGAACCTGAAGGGGGCGCTATATTATCCATATTATGTGATATTTGAGCTGTTTTGTGTGTCTTTACGTGGAATGCACTTATGGTAGCTGTAATGCTGTAATCAATCACAGGTGTTTATTGGTGCTCACAAACTGGTGCTTTCATTTCCCGAGGCGTCCTCTCTGTGTGCAGCTGTAGTGAAGTCTTATTAACGAAGCTGCACCACCTGGAGACTATCATTAACGTGTGAGAGGTGCGGGTGAAACGTACGTGTGTTCCTCAGTTTATGATCATGTTGTAGTTCTGAACTGTGTCTCTCTGTGTCCACATTAAAACAATAATAATAATAAAATGCTGCCGTGTCTCGTCACTGGTTATAGAAGCAGATCTGCTGATGCACTGTACAGGTGAGACCCGAGTGAACGGCTAGGAAACCCAGTTTAACCCAGTTACTGGTAGAACAGAGCTGCTCCGGCTCAAACAGAAGAACTAATATTGGGACACGCTCGCCTGCAGCTCGCTTTCTCAGAAGCAGGCTGCTGAATAGTGCTGTTTCCAGCAGAGGCTGAAGATCACATGGACATGCTGATATGTTCAGGCCAAGCGTTTACGCCACACACACACACACACACACACACACATTTACACTAAACTGGTACTAGAACAGAATACTGGAACAGAATTAAAATCATAACCTACATAACACATACATGATGCAGGAAAAAAACGGCCACTCTAATTAGCACTGAGGATCCTCTGTGTTTGCTAACATTAGCAGCTGAAGCTAATCCCAGTTTAGTGAATCCTTTACTCTCCAGATGAAGATGAAGTTCCACCAGCACTATGATACACCAATAAGACCTCCAGAGTGTAAACTAGGACGGTGTGATGATGTTCTGATCCATATGTTTAGAGTTATTACTCTGTAGAGAGCATTACTACATCAGGAGACCAGCTAGGAGAAGCTAACGCTATTAGCGCTTATGTTAGCGGCCACAGTTCAGTTCAGCTGGATCATGTTTGGGTTCTTGTTTTCTGCATGTGCAATAAAGTGAATGTTTCTTCATTAAACTGAAAAATTGACCACACTAAGTTATTGATCTGGGAAGATTGTTTAATTAACTCTCTGGATTAATACAGAATCGGCAGCACTGCCTGTGTTATCCACCTGGAAGTAAGCTGATGTAGATTTGTCCTATGCCTCAAACGCTGTAGTCTCAAGCTCCGCCCACATCTGTAAAACCTTTTTCTGTTTAATATAACTTATTAATTTGAATCACAGATCTCACTACAACATGATCTGTTACAGACATGGACAACACATACTTTTCATATTTGAGAGGAAACTGTAAACGCTGTGATCTAAACATCAAATTATTAACCAGGAATTCAGTGTCCTCAAATTAACCTGCTTTAAAAATCTACCCTAATAAACAAACGTAACATCAGTAAAAACCGCATGTTTAAACAGTCAGAGTGTGATTACATACCGTAAGATCATATACTGAGCAACAAAGAAGAGTTTCAGTTTAATATACATACATTTAATATCAGATTAATTATACAACACATGCATTTTTCCACTGAACTAAAATCCCTAAAACCCATTATTATTATTATTATTATTATTATTATTATTATTATTATTATAGCAGTGAGATTTTGGGGGAAGTTCTAGTTCTACCCTCTGTACAAGGGCTGGTGTAAAAAGCTGCCTGCAGTGAGACTCCACTGAGAGCAGGTGGCAGCAGTGAACAGCAGGGCTGCAGCAGGAAGCACTTCCTACAGATGGACCATTACCCCACACAGTACTCCCCCCGCCTCCGAAAGGTATTTAGCTCCCTTCCCAAATCATCTACAGCAGGCGTGTCTAATTGTATCTCCGGCGTGCCGGTGTGGCTGCTGATTTTCCATCCAAACAAGCTGGATCTTACCGGGCTCGTTTAATCAGTATGTCTGATGATCGGATCTGCAGTTGGACTTCTTGCTGGTATGAAAACCTGAAAACCAGAACTTTGGGGATTGGAGTGGACACCCCAGTGTATATGTGAATCTCATTCTCAATATGCTGTGATAACATGGTGCAACCTGAGGGAGGCGCTGCTGCTGCTCCATTACAGCGCTGCCTCTGGCGCGTCATGAAAAGTGGAACCCTTGGCTCATCCAATCATATCAGACCTAGGGGGCTGTAATCCAGTCATATCAGACCAGGGGGAGGGGCTCTGGTTTTGCTCTGTAATCACCAGCAACTGAAGCTGAATCCAGGTAGTGTAGTGAGGCGTGACTCCAGGTCTTCTAGAATCGACTCTTGACTCTCAGTTCCTGCCGCCGGAATCAACAAAATCAAATCCTGTTTTGGGAGCATTTGGGAAACGTTTGGGTAAGTGGCGGGTCTCTCTCCCTCCTGCTGTCTTCAATAAAAGAGCACCATGTTTCCCACACCTTCTATTCTGTGCCGGCACCATAGTGTAGTCAGGGGTGGGACAGCCCCCCCAGCGGTCTGGAGAGGAATGGCACTACCACAAACGTGAGAACTTCTTCCAATGCCTGCGAGAGCAAGGACAGGCGGCAAAGATGGCATAAGAGGCAGCATGGCGAGACGTGTCAGTGGTGCCCAGCCCTAGGACATGAAAAGACACGGCAGGGAGAATGGCTGGACGGCAGTGGGCTGTGGCGGAGCACTGTTGCAGCCTGGTGGCGGGACCAGGGCCGCCTTGTGACGTTTTGAGCTGGGACCGACTGTGTGGCTGGCCAAAGATGTAAGCTTCAGGGTTCACAAGCAGCGCCCTCTCTGGCGTCTACGGCATGGGTACATCTATGGTGGGCAGAGGAGGAAGCAGAGAGCAGCCGAAGTAACGCCGCTGCTGTTGGTGTCGACCCCCGCTGTGCAAGGACTGGCGCTACGTCTTAATGCTGTGGCACACAGAGGAAGAAGATGCGACCCCAAGAGAGAGGACTGGGGCAGGGTAAGTGCATGGCATGTTCGGTTACCAGGATGGTGGACGTTCCAAAAACATGCCCCGGTGCGTTCTGGGAACTTTGTGGGATTGGCCTGGATGGCTCTCCTGTGTATTGTTAGGTCACTGGCTCGCTCTGCAGTAGAAGCTGTTACTTCAGAGGGACAAACTCCCTATTAAAGCTCTTCCCGTCAGAAACGCTGGATCGGTGCGTGTCTGAGTCGGACCTACAGCGCCTCCCTCTTGTTGCACTTATGGGTCTTTAAAGCGTTAGGAAACCTGAAACTCCTCCCACACTCGGAGCAGTGATGCGGTTTCTCTCCGGTGTGGATGCGCTGGTGTAGATGGAAGTTGCTGTGCTGATTGAAACTCTTGCCGCACTCGGAGCAGTAATACGGTTTCTCTCCGGTGTGGATGCGCCGGTGTGCTTGGAGATGAATGTTCTGGTTAAAGCTCCTCCCGCACTCCGAGCAGTGGTACGGCTTCTCTCCGGTGTGGATGCGCTGGTGTTTTTTGAGGGTACCTCCTTGTCTGAAGGTCTTCCCACAGTACGAGCAGCGATGCGGTTTCTCTCCGGTGTGAATGCGCTGGTGCAGCTGCAGATCGCTCTGTCGCTTAAAACTCTTCCCGCAGTCCAAGCAGCGATGCGGCTTCTCCGCCGTGTGAACGTTCCGGTGTTTGTTGAGGGCACTTCCATCACTGAAGCTCCTCCCGCACTCGGAGCAGTAGTACAGTTTCTCTCCTGTATGGATGCGCTGGTGTAACCGGAGATGAGTCTGCTGATTAAAGCTCTTCCCGCATTCCGAACAATGATGGGGCTTCTCTCCTGTATGGATGCGCTGGTGTAGTTGGAGATTACCCCGCTGATGGAAACTCTTCCCGCACTCCGAGCACTGATAGGGCTTCTCTCCTGTGTGAATGCGCTGATGAGTTTCGAGATTCCCTCTCCGACTGAAAGTCTTTCCGCAGTGTGAACACTGATACGGTTTCTTTCTCTTCCTGAACTCCGCGCAGGAATGCGGTTTGTCGTCTTTGTGGATCTGCAGGTGTTTTAGGAGATTGCTCTGTCGAATAAAACTTCTCCCGCACTCCGAGCAGTGGTGGGATCCGTCCTCGTTAGCGCTCCGTCCCCTTTGTCTGCGAGACACGCTAGTGCGGAGAGCACCAGAGGACGTCTGCAGAGCACCGGAGCTTCTTTGGGACTCCGGATTCTCGTATTTAAGCGGAGTGGTGTTTTCCTCTTGCTGACCTCCTGATGTGTCCGTGGAGGTGAGTTTGAGCTCCGCAGGAAAGTGGACGCCATGAGGAGGAGAAGGCTTGTAACAGGACATCGTGTGTTTCTGGAAGGGTAAAAAAGAGAGAGAGAGATTTTATGAGCTCAGCGTGAAACATAACAAAGCCATGACATTCCTGTCTCCTTTAGTGATGGAGTGGCTCCCAGTTTCACAGTACAATTCCCAGTGGGAATTAGTATCGCCCTATCAGATTTCAATGATGCATAAATCCGTGGTTACCTGAGGTGCTTTGAAAAACTCCTGCTGAATACTGTCCAGCATCAAGCGTCAGAGTCAGAACAGTCTTCCACACTCAGTGACGGCGCTCCGGAGATTGTCCAGCTGTCTAAGGCTAGAGATACCGGCTGTCTGGCTGTGTGCTCGCAGTAACTAGCCTGTGTGCTACGTGTGTTACTGGGGGCTCCCACTAGAGGGCGGACCAGAGATCACTGACCATCCAGAAGCTCTGGATCTTCATAGTGTTGTTTCCACACGGGCTTGTAAAGTGATACTGATCTCTCGCCAGCTGTTCTGATGAGCGTACATGCTGAATAAACTGATACCGGATCACAGAAAAGAAATATTTTGTGTATAAAGGAATTCTCTGTAAATAAAGGAATTCTGTGTGAATAAAGGAATTCTCTGTAAATAAAGGAATTCTATGTAATAAAGGAATTTTCTGTAAATAAAGGAATTCTGTGTGAATAAAGGAATTCCCTGTAAATAAAGGAATTCTCTGTACAGGGCATCTCACCCCAGTGAAGAATTCCATCATCAGCTCTGCAGGTCTGGATTAAAGCTCGGGCTCAGTAACGGGATCGTGTACCGGACCTGCGGTGTGTAGTGTGGATGAAGTGATCTGAGGAGCACTGAGGAGCTCTTACCTTCCTGAGCAGCTCCTGTTCCTCTGCTGCTGGATCAGAGCAGATCTTCTGCTTCTCCACTGCTGTGGCGGTTGGAGAACATCAGGCTGCGGAGATAGAGCGCCTCCTGGTGGGCTGCAGGGGCGTCACATCGGAACCACGTGCTCACCGAGCCGCCTGCGCTGTGATTGGATGGCGGTTCAGAGGCGCTCTCTGCTGATTGGCCAGTTTAAAGGCCCATTATTGATCTTAACCTGTAACTGATAATCAGCTGAGATTAAATACAGATGATGTCATTGATTACTGAGACCCTCTCAGTGGAACAGCGGAGGGAAAGAATTCCTAAAACTCCAGTAAAACAGTGAAGTTGGGAGAGAGAAGATCACGGTTCCTGGTATTCTCAGGATTGGGATTTGGAATTCTCAGAGCATCTCTACTTATAATTGACTATAATTGTCCAATGAGAGCAGAGCCACGTGTTGGTGTCTGATTCACTTTCTGAACATCAGGGTCTGATTATCCTTCATACCGGAACCAGGAAAAGACTAAAGACTGCCTGATCATTTAATACACCTGAACACCTGTACACATCAGTACACCTGAACACAGACTCACTGCACACTGTACATCCGCTGTTTCAGTTAAATTCTGAATTTCTGTAAATAGTACTATACTGATCCTGAACAGTTTATGGAGAACTTCCCACATAATACTGATTATTTAATTTCATGAACTAATTTAAACGCAGTTCACGAACCGGAACACAGAGTCGATTCACGTCACTGCAGCGGAGGAGAACTGAAACCGCCGCTAGGTGTCAGTAAAGAGTCACAGACCTGCAGTCAGCATTCGTCATCATCCTGACACCAGAACTCCCAGCCTCTCTTTAACATTCCAGTCCTCAGTAGTATTTACTGTTTTCTGAATTTCTTTCTTTAAACTTTTATTTATTAAAGTATTTATACTCAGAACAAACATACAACTAGGCATCTTACCCCTACACCAAACTTCCCACCAGCTACCTCAGGAATGTGCACTGTACATCTGTCCCATAACCTACAGACGTAAAATCATCAAAAAATAATCAAAATAAATAATAATAAAAAAAATAAAGATGGTAAAGGTGGTGCTAATGATAATAACAGAGAAAATCTATAAGTAAAACATTCAACATATTCACTGGTGGAATCTCAGCGTACCGATTTGATATCCACTTCCTCCAACAATTTCAAATACAGATTCCATATGTGGTGTTTTCTGAACTTCTATGAGGAGGTAACATTTTTAAGATACAATAAGATAATATAAGAGCCTTTTTATTGGCCCTCATGGGGAGACGTGCATCACTACAGCAGGAAATACAGTAAACGGATACGGAACAATGGCAAAAGAGCCATACAAGAACGTCATACAAAATACAACATATAAAAAAATATAAAATTAAAAAATCTCTATTATTAGGCAAAAAATTAAATAAGACACCATACCAATATTACATGTATATTGCACAGTTACAGTTCTCTTATACCCGCTACATGTGTATATACAGTTCCTGCATGTAAAAATAGATCGATTTTATATAAACACTAATTGTTTACATGTAACAGTTACATTTGCATAAACAAACATAAATCATTATACTAATGAGGACAGTTCCGTGTCAGGAGGAGCCTCTGCTCATATTCATCCGATTTATTAAATATTACTACATTTATATTTGTACATTCTTCGTGTTCTGATACTTAAAGAACGTAAAACAGGTTCTAAGTAAGCCGGGTTCTTGCTGTGTGGTGCAGGGAGCAGCGGTAGAGGACTTTTAATTTGGCGCCTCGGTCCGCTCACTTCCGGTCCTCCGAGGATTAACAGAGGGAGCGTGATCAGCGGTAGAGCTTTAGCGCACTGAGGGCTTTATACCCGGGTAAACCCGCTTCACCTCCGCCGTTAATCCCCTGTAATCACCTCCACCCGGAGCTCCGTCACCGGGTCATGGATGAAGAGGCAGATCCCGTGTTCCCCGCGGAGGATCACCTGTTCGAGGACAGTTTCTCCCGGGAGATCTCCTACAGCCTGTGTGGTCAGGAGTGCAGAATCGTCCAGGCTTTCAGTGCCAGTCTGGGGGTAGCTGCTTCAGTCTGGGAGGCAGTAAGTTCAGATCAGGAGATCCAGCATGGCACCATGGCACAGGCACATAGTGCACCCACGTGTTCCCCACGAGGAGCACCAGAGGAACACCGGAGGAACATCTCTCCGCCTGCACTAACCACCACACTAAAACAATAACCACACATAATAAACATTCACTACAGCACCCTCACTGATACTGTCCGGAACCTTAACACTCCATAACACCCCTATACCCACTAAGATTCCTAAAGGGTTCTTCAGTGAGGGTTCTATATAGAAGTGGTACTGGAGAATGTGCTGTATGTGGATTTTGATAGCACCAGAACAGGTTCCTTTTTGTTACAAGCATTTTTGGTACTATGTAGAACCATTTTCTTAAAGGTTCTGTGTAGAACCATATACAACACTCAATCAACCTGAAGAGCTATTTCATCATACAAGAACCGAGTGTTCCAAGTTCCATACAGAACCATTGTTTTTAGTAGAATTAGAACCCTGTAAGATCAGGGCTGTTTAATAAAGCCAAGTTCCATCTAAGCAATAAATAGTTGAGCATAGAACTCACGGTTCTACGTAAAACCGTTACCTTAGTAAAGTACCCTTCAAGAATGAGTGCAAAGAACCCTTTAAGGATAAAACAGTTCTCTACAGAACTCTGCTCTAAATAAAAGCATTCCCTTTACTAAAGAACCCTTAAGGAACCATCTCTTTTTTACAAATGCATGGAAAGAACCTTTTTAAGAATGCAGAAGGTTCTGTGTAGAACTCCTGGTTCTAATAGAAGCATCGGCTTTACTAAAGAACCCTTAAAGAACCGTCATTCTCAGTGTGCAGTGTGTGGATGTGAAGCAGGATTAGCTCGTGCAGGGTTTAGCAGTCTGGAGTCTCGGCCCAGTAACACCACAATACCTGCACAGATACACACGCACATCAATAACGAGAACTTTAGAACAGGTTCCTGCAGCACCGGACCAACACCTTTACCATCATCACAAACTGAAACGCCGGTTCCGACAGCAGATCCACCCCATGGTTAAACCCGGTTCGTTTGTTCTTCCACTGGTATTAATCATGGCTCTTATCCCAACATATCCCAACGTTCCTACACTGAGCTCTAATTTCCCAAGGAGAGCAGAAGTACACTGGATACACTGGAACTGCCTTCTGCTGTTTCCATATACTAACCATGTACCGAGTGCTACACAGAACTGACTGTGCTGAACTCTACTGTTCTGAGACGCCACTGAGATTCACTTACAGATACTTCAGTACATACTAAAGTACATTTCTAGTACATTAATATATATTTATATAAATACACTAAAGTACTGCTGAGGTCAAATATACTTATTGAAGTACTTAATATGAAATATGTACATTTACATACATGTGTTTAGCACACAGAACAATAACGAGCTGTAAATGTTCCTGCTGGTATTAAAGTACATTAAAATATACTTCATATTTACCTGGTTCTCCATAATCTTCCACCAATACAGAATGAATTAAGCTCCGCCTCTCAGCCTTCTGATTCGAGTGGGCGGGGTAAAATACGGACTAGTAATATCAGGAGAAAGTGCTCGGCCAGCTCAGAGGCCCCTCCCAGAGGTCCGCTCACTAACACCTACCATACAGATGTTGACATTTCCAGCTGCTGCAGATACTGAGGGTTAGTAATCAAGACCACTACCTGAGTCACTGAGCGTATATACAGTATATATATTATATTATATTCGATTTGATAGTATATAACAATATAACATGATATATAACATTAAGTAATACACAAAACATTATTATCAGTAGTATTACAGTGTCACACTCGGTTCTGTATCTGGAACCAGTGGTGAGGTTCCTCTGTATAACCAGCTGCATTAACATTATTTTAAATATCGTAAGCATGTTAATAATAACAGTCTGATCTCTGGAAGCCGTGAACATAAACTAATAGTGCTCAGTTAATCCGTCATGGGAATAATCTGATAGATCAGTGTACAGCAGTGCTGGCTGCCCCCCAGTGGGCGATGAAGGAACTGCAGTGATTATGCAGTGATTGATTACAGTACAGCTTTAACGGCTCTTTAAATATGACCCATATTTTTGATTATTTGCTGAAATGAAGATTCTGCCGGGTTATGTGGATGTTCCTGAGACAGGGCTGAAGATTATGTTTAATGTTTTAGTGCAGAGCTCCTCAGCGTTCCTCTCCTCAGCCTGATGATGAAGATGATGGGATGAGGTTTTCTGGTTGCTGGTCGGGCTGAGAGTGAATCTCCGAGGCCCTGATACGGGGAAAGGCTGCTGTTCTGTTTATTCAGCTTTCAGTTACCTCAGATGGAGGCGCTCCACTCAGCTGGTCTTCACAGTCTTCTAGATCTGCTCCACAGATTAATCTGATCCCTCCTCTGCATTTCCAGGCGATCCACTTGTGCCGATTCTTTGAGCAGACGTGTCTGGATTTCAGTGGGAAGCGAGTGATCGAGCTGGGAGCAGGAACTGGTTTTCTTAGCATACTGGCTGCCAGACTGGGTACGTGTACTCTTCCACTGTAATGATGCCTACAGCAGTTTAGCTCCACCCATTCAGCCTACAGCAGTTTAGCCCCACCCATTCATCCTACAGCAGTTTAGCCCCACCCATTCAGCCTACAGCAGTTTAGCCCCACCCATCCAGCCTACTGCAGTTTAGCTCCACCCATTAACTGCATTAATTTCTATCACAGGAGCACGTGTGACCGTGACGGACCTCCCCCTGGCTATTCCACAAGCGGTCCGAAATATAGAAGCCAACACGCCCCCGACCGGTTGGCCCTCAGAAGCCCCGAAAGCCGTGCCGCTGTCCTGGGGTCAGGACCAGGAGAACTTCTCCTCCGACTGGGACATGGTCCTGGGGACGGATATTATCTACATGCCTGACACGTTCCCTCTTCTTCTGGACACGCTGGTTCACCTGTGCAGGGGCGGGGCCGTGGCGTACCTGTCATCAAAGATGCGCAGGGAGCACTGCACTCAGGACTTCTACGACGACTGGCTGCCTCGCAAGTTCCAGGTGGAGCTGGTACAAAGAGAACCGGAGAGTAACATTAACATTTACAGAGCAGTTCTGAGAGCAGCGAGTCCAGCAGGAACCTCAGAGTGTTAAAGAACCCACATCCTGGAGAACTGAATTTCACACAAGTGGTTCTCATAGTATGTAAACATTAAAGGAGCGGTATGTAACCTCTAGTGGTGAGGTTGTGTATTAAAGCCTACTGAACCACCCACCCCCTTAGACCTCCCTAGAACCTACAGTGGGTGTCTGGTGTTCTGCTGGTCTCTCAGTGTTGCATGTTGATCTCCTCTCTGACGGTGAGGGTTCTCCCTCCTTTACTGTTTCTGGACTAAATAATAAGTTCCATTTCTCACAATCTGAGTTCTCTAACTTTACACAACACAGAATGGTTACACAACACTAGGGGGGTTCTAGCTAGTTATTCTACCTATCGAGCGGTTCTACCTACTGTGGTAGTGTGGTCAGTACAGTGTGGTATCTCAGTGTTTAATGTTAATTCAGTTCAGACTCAGATTAATAATCCCCACTCTAATCCTGATCATCTGATCTACACCATCAGAACCTCCTCACTGTTCTCTCACTGCTGGAAACACTTTCTGATAACACTCACCAGGCTCGAGTTCCACTTCCTGTTCCACCTTAAATAGTGCTGTGGTTACATTCTGGTGTTTGATGAGTTATAATAGCCGCTGCACCGTTTAAGGTGGCACTGAAAGAAGCTGGTGAATAAGGAGCTGAACTCCAGCCTGGTGGTGTTAGTGCTGGTGGTGTTAATGCTGGTCGTGTTAGAGCTGGTGGTGTTAGTGCTGGTGGCATTAATGCTGGTGGTGTCAGTGCTGGTAGTGTTAATGCTGGTTGTGTTAGAGCTGGTGGTGTTAGTGCTGTGGTGTTAGTGCTGGT
>CM067494.1:156672-188881 GCA_034552555.1 Semaprochilodus insignis
ATAGTCAGTTATAGTCGGTTATAGTCGGTTATAGTCACTTATAGTCGGTTATAGTCAGTTATAGTCAGTTATAGTCGGTTATAGTCAGTTATAGTCAGTTATAGTCGGTCTATAGAACATTTATAACGTGTTCATTAGACTCCTGAGTTTACTCTGACTCGGATCATACACTGGGCTCAGTCCTACAGTTTACTGACACTGTATAAGGTTTACTGACCTCAGAACGTGACTGTGATTGACAGAACTGTGTGTTCAGCTCATTTCTTCTATCACATCAGAGTCACTCTTTTAGACTGGACCAGTGAACCACTCTTTCCAGAGTGAACGTTAATCTGCCAGATTTAAACGCTGGTCTGAGGGCGAGGTCTCGTGGGCAGCAGAGGTAGATTTCTCTGTTCATCAGCGTTCGGGATGACGGCAGTGCAATGCTGATGTGTAAATGATCATGGTGGGATCGTTAAACTTCACCACTGTCCAGTGAAGATCGTGACTCTGGTGTTGCTGATTTGTACATTTCTGCGTCATCTGAACAGCAGCTGCTGTTTACTCTGGCTCAGAAGGTCGTGATGAATGGACCAACAGAAAGGACTCCAAACTGCTTGGAAAGACGTCTGGTTCCAGTGACCTACATTAAAGTTGGACCAGGTGTACTTGTTACTTGTTTTTGTTTGGACAGTGATGATTTGTAACTGAGTGTTTAGGGCTCATGGGAAGTCGTGTCTGTTTAAGCTGGACGTTGTGTGGCTGCTGATACTGTGGAGAGACTGAAGGAGGCGTAGAGTTACATCACAAACCTGATCAGCACAGTTACAGCACGGTGCAATCATGGAACGCTATATGAGCAGCACAGCCTCTCAGCAGACACTAAGGACGCCCATTCAGAGGTATTAGGACGGCACTTGCGTAATTTGCAGAGTCCTACACCGCATGCGTAATGAGCGTATAGGCTAGACGCCTCTGTATGCGTTAGATGTTTCTGATAAAATGGCCACCTGTATATCGCAGCAATGCAGTTATTGCCTAAAGTAAGTAAACTGAAAGAGAACACGGCATTTATGGAATACATATGTGGAAATAAGTACACGTTTACATTCCGTACATTCAGCACATCTTGCAATGTCCAGTGTATGAAGTAGTCAAGCCTGGCCAGGTCCAGGAACCAGGTACAGAACCTCTAATAACAAATCCTCTCTACATGTTCCTCTCCTTCCCTTCGTAGATATCCCAGCAAGACTCCCACAGCTCCCTTCCCGGAGTCCAGATCAGAGAGTCAGGGCTGGATGGGCGAACCAAGCAGCTGGTCAATACCAGGTTCCAGAACTGGTGGGACTATAAGAGACTGGACTGACATGATTCCATCCTCCAACTATTCTTCTGAGAATCAGCCGTACCCCCAGGAGACAGCTTCACACGCTGGTCAGGAGAGGAGTTTCGATAGACAGAGAGCTCTTATGGAGAGACACAGAGAAAAGGAGAGGCTAGCACAGAGAGGGGAGCTGACGAGTAAATGGCAGACGTGCAGTTCCGCGATGTACCGAAGAGAGAAAGAAAAGCTCAGTGCTAACAGTTTTCGAGAGCTGGAGGCTTGGGCCAACCGCTATTACCACTCTCTTCCCAGGCAGAGACGTGTGGAGGCAGGGGCAACCCGGTGCATACCAGACAGAGAGAGGATGTCAGGGTCTACCAGCAGGTTAGTCAGTGCAGAGACTAATCAAAGACCCCTCGCAACAGCATCAGCATCAGCATCAGCGTCGTACAACCAGGAAAAGAGTAACCTCGATAACCGGCTGAGGTTTCAGCTGGAGACATGGAAACGACAACAGCCACCTGCTTACACCCCAGCAAAACAGAGCCTGTCTAGGAAGACACCATCCTCTAATAGCAAAGAAAATGTGGTCCTAAGCCCGTCTTTCAGCCAGCCCCCAAACTACATACCCCCACCCCCATATAGCACTCCGCAGGAGTCTGGAGCCCCACTGAAACAGGTCAGAAACCCTCCAGAAGAACCAGTGATGGAGTACAGAGTTGGGAGCAGACCATGTACCTCTATGTTTTCTGCAAGACCAGAACGTTCTCTTGTCCCAGTGCCAGAAGGACAACACCAAGACCGTTCAACTACTGATAGGACACCGAGACCAGTGACCTACCTCGATACCAACGGCCGGACAGCCAGACAACAGCAAAAACTTTTAAACTCACGTGCAGAGTCCCTCGCTGCCCCTCAACAACCTATCCAGAAACAAGAGGTTGTTACACCACAACTACAGTCACCATCAGTGACACCATCGGATACAACACTCACCAAGCAGAACAAACCCAGGAGAAGAAGAGGCGGAGAGACCGTGTTTTGTTTAGTCTCTCGTATGGGGGAGCTAGCAGGGTTGTCCAGTTCTCCCGATGAACCCCTTAAATCCCATGCATTGTCTCTTCTGAAAGTCTCACCTCCTGGGGGCACAGCAGATGTAGTTAAGCAGGCCATCGTTAGCCAAGAACCAGTTCAGCTAGCAGACGAAGTTGATTCTGGGGGTCAGCAGTCCATCGAACTAGAAGATACACCTGAAGGACAAACCCAGACATCTGATCAAAGCTTCAGAGATGACCAGAAAAAGACACTGCAAAAAGACGTTCAGGAGAAGCTGCTAACACCACATTCCGAGAAAAGACGCTTCCTAACCAGCAGTAAAGAGGAAGATCCTACTGGCGTATCTCATAAGGAAGATGGAAACCTTGATCCACGTGCATCCACTAAACCTGTAACTGAAAGGGTACCACACAATCAGACCACAGTGAAGTTTCCCTTATGGAGGGAACCCAAACGGCTCTACTGCTCCAAGAGTGGACCAACTCAGGATACAGGCAATGCGGGTCCAAATGAACCAGCAGGTGGTGGACAACCAAAGAGAGTAGAAGTCATTAATAATACATCCAGAGACAAGAGCAGAGGTCTTGTGGTTATTGATGCCACCTGTGTTGTTGTCAAAGTCGAGTTCATCTTTCCTCCGGAAAAAGAGCATGTCCAGTATGTATGTTCACGTTCAACTGACTCATACGAGTACAGCTCCGACTCGCCACCGAACCTTCAAGTCCGAAACAATGACCGCACTGATACTGACACCACAGAAAACAGCATTACAAATAATCCCCCGGACATTCCGACGAGAGTCCAAGAGCAGAGCGCCGATGACTTGATGAACAGAAGCTCGGAGGACATTAAGGACACAAACCCTGACCCTGGGAGGGTCGCTTCTGAAAATGAGACTCTCAGGGAAAGAGCAGAGAGGATCCTTGGAATTACTTTTCAGAATTCCAGCAATGAAGGACAGACCCCAGATCCTCAAAGTACTCCGACAGTAAATGGCAGTGTCCTAAAGATTCAGGGGAGCTATTTAAAAGAGCCAGAGGGACCTCCTGAAGCTGAAGAGGACCATGTAGAAGATTCGGAATGTCATGTAGGAAGCAAGCCTATTTCTGAAAACGCTGAAAGTCCAATGGAAGAAATATTGACCGTACGGCGAGAGAAAGAAACTAGGTCCTTAACGACAAATGATGATGGCACGCTAGAAGGGTCTGAAGTGAATCTTGAAGACGCTGTTCAAGCACCGGACATCACTAAACAGGACAACGAAGACATGGCTGAAGACACGGTGGAAAAAGGATTTACAACAAACCATACGACAGCAAGAGAGGACACAGCAGCTGACGCCACTCAGCAGCTGAAAGGAAGTTTTGAGGACAAAGTTCATGGTGTTCCCTCTGATGAAATGTCTTCTGCCCGAGAAGGTACCCCCGGGGAGGGCAATACAACAAGTCAAACAGGTGATGTAGATAACGTCTGCCCCACCTTCCTTGTTGATTTTATTGAAGAGTCCAGTGAGATGTTTGGCACAGAAGGTACTCTCAGTGGGGGCAACCTCTCGGATGACATTCAGAACGTGTGCCAAACACTCCTTGAAGACCATGAAGACTTTGAAGAAAGCATTCCCAAGGAAGGCAACTCATCAAGTGAAACAGGTGATCTCGGCCCGGTCTTCCCGGGAAACTACAAGGAAAACATAAAGGGGTTGCTTGGTCAAGAAAGCAGCTCCCGTGAGGGCAGTCCCTCAAACGCCATGGATGATGTCCATAATCTTTGTCCTCCACTTCTTGAAAATGATGCAGAAGACACCAGTAAATTACTCATCCAGGAAGGTATTCCCGTCCATTCAGGTAACAGAGACAACATGATGAATCTCTCCGTACCTGTGCTGGGTAACTGTGAGGACAACACCGTTGAGCTGTTTGACCAAGAAGGTTCTCACACTGAGGACACCCACCCAGGGGACAAACACAATGTGCTAAATAGCTCTTTGGAAAAGACCAGTGGGCTGTTTAGTCAAGAACAAGGTTCCAGAGAGGACATTCCCTCAAATGAAACAGAGGACATTGTGGAAAACCCTAGTGAACCATTTGGCGAAGAAGAGGCTCCCAGAGAGAACAGCCTCTCAGATGACATCATAGAGAATCACTGTCCGATCTTCCAAGGTTACTATGTGGAAAGTCGGATGTTTTGTGAAGACGGTAGAACCAGGGATGGTAAGATCTCAGATGAAACAGATGACACACAGAATCTCGGTCCATCCCACCTGCATAGCTCCATGGAAAGCACTAGTGAGTTGTTGGACCAAGAAGATCGTCCTTGGGAAGGGACCCTCTCAGCTGGAACAGATAACATGAATAGTCTTTGTCCAGTCCTTCCTCATGACACCATGGCAAAGACTAGTGAACCACTCAACGAGGGAGATGCCCCCAAGGAAGGCAACTTCTCACATGAAACAGATGGCACAGAGCATCTCTGCCCCTCCCTCGTCTGTAGTTCCGTGGAACGTGCTTGTGAATTGTTAGAGCAAGAAGGTAGTCCCTGGAAGGATACCTCCTCAGCGGACACTGACGATGTAAATGATGTTTGTCCAGGCCTTACTCCTGGCAATGTGGAGAACACTGGAGAGTCCTTTGTCAGAGAAGATCTTCCCAAGGAAGCCAACGTTTCAGATGGAACAGAGAGTCCCTGTACCTCCCTCCTTCGTGGTTCAGTGAAAAGTGCTAGTGAGTTGTTTGAGCAAGAAGGCTGTCCCTGGAAAGGAACCCCCTCAACTGACACAGGTGAGGTAAACAATCTTTGTCCGGTCCTTTCTCACAACAAGGTGGAAGGCACTAGTGAATCATTTGGTGGAGAAGATGCTCCTAGGACAGGGACCTTCTCAGATGAAACAGATGGCACGGAGAATCCCTGTCCCTCCGTCTTTGGTAGCTCTCTGGAAAGCACCAGCGAGACGTGTGAGCAAGAAGGTAATCCCTACCGGAATGGTCCTTCCTTAAGTGCAACAGATGATGTAAATAATCTCTGTTCAGTAATCCCTCACGGTGACGTGGAGAACACTGGTGAATCATTTGGCGGAGAAGATGCTCCCAAGCAAGACAACGTCTCAGACAAAACAGGTGGCCCAGACAATATCTGTCCCTCACTCCTTTGTAGTTCTGTGGGAAGCACTAGTGATTTGTTTGATCTAGAAGGTAGACAGAGGGAGGGTACGCCCTCAAAGGAAACAGGTGATGCAAACAATCCTTGCTTACCTGTCCTTGGTAACAATGTGGGCAACACCATAGAGCTGTTTGATCAAGAAGATAATGATGATATCTCACCTCCAATTGATCTTCACACAAAAGGGTCAACTTGTCCATCACCCCTTGAATGTTTGTCCTCTTCGTCTGAATCTCCACAGCGTTTGGACAAATCGAGTTTACTGGTACCTGCTGCACCTTGTTTGGTTTCACACTCTGAACTTCAACCAGAGTCATCTCCAGACATCAACCAAGAGTCAGATCCTGCTTCTTCTACATTCTCTTCTCCTTCGTTAACTCCGGTCCTTCTCGATCACTTGAGACCCTCTGAAAGTCCATCTCAGACCACTAGATTCCACGGTGAGGTCTGCTCTCCGAGTTCATCCACAACCTCAAAATGCATGAAGGAAAAGCAAAAGTATTCCAAGTCACTATGGGATGCAGTGAGCCGCATTCGCAAACATACCGCCCCTGACTCCGAAAATGAGGAAGAGGAAGGGATTGAACCTTGGGAACAAGTGGAAAACACAGATGTAGAGACTGAACTGAAGCCAAGGGAATCTATCCTGCTGGAGAGGATGGGAAACATCATGGATAAATACGATGGGAATATCACAAAGGATGCTTCTATCACCTCGGATGGTTGGACAACTGCGGAAAGCATTCCTTTAGAAGACGAGGAAAGTTCGGGTGAGGAAATTAAGAGAGCGGGACTATCAGAGGAGAGAGCTGAAAGAAAAGACGTCGACCAGACGGAAGATGATACCCTGTCCAGCAGCAGCCTGGACAGCCATGATTCGAAAGACACCGTTATTGAGGGTGAGGGGAATGACATGATACTGGAAATAGAGGAAGAAGAAGAAGAAGAAGAGGAAGATGAGGAAGAAGAAGACAACGGAATATTCCGTCAGTGAGAATGAAGGAAATGAACGTAGCAGTGAAGAGCTGGATGTAGTGGTTTAGAGTGATGTGACTGACACAGCTGTCCACTGGAATACCAGAGACCGTGTATGTTTGTAGATGGTTTGTAGATGGTTTGGAAATGGTTTTCTGTGGAGTGCTACTGACCGTAAGGCGGGGATATCTCCCCATGAGCCTGCAGCAGACTCCAACAGAGGGCCTGATGTGGTTATAGAGGCTTAAAACAACTTTATTCATGTGGATTCAGCTACATACTAAACAAAGTACAGGAGGCTAGATCTGATATCTGACCGTTTGCTGTGATGGAGCGCTCTGATGGACACGGCATTCAAAGTGTGATGAGAACAAATGTGTTTGAGCTTACATCCCTAAATCAATAACCAGATATCTGTGAAGCTATTCGCTCAAATTACATGTATGTGGATTCCTACACGTTATCATATATACATACTGTATGTATATCATACCTTGTAAAAGGTTTAGGGTTTGTGAATAATGCTAATGTAAACACATTTAAGTGGTATCAACATTATTCTACAGTCACAAACGTCTGTGACGTCAAAAAGAATTCCAGCATTCTTTAAAAACATTGTTGTAAACAGAGTGACTGAGAGCGGGTTTGGTGTGAGGTGTTAACAGGTGTGACTGAGAGCGGGGTTGGTGTGAGGTGGTTCAGATGTTCTGTACAGTGGTGGTGATGGAACCAGGGTTCTCCATGTCTTGAACACACATATAGACACTTTATTGACTATCTAAACCTACACGTGTCTTCTGAGTGTATATGGAATGTTGATGATGGGAAAATCTGGAAAACCTGGAAATACTAAGTTTCTTTGGGGGACTATTTGACCTCACAGCGCCCTGCAGCATGTATCCCTCCACCATGAATGGAGTTTAAGGCTGAAATCTTCTCCACACTATCATAAACAGCGTCTCAGACATCAGGCAGTGTATTCAGAACCACCTCATGTAGGAACTTTCTGTGAGGGGAGCTTTTAGAGGGGGACATCTGGTTACCTTCACCACCACTGGGAACAGCTCTGACTTCATCTAGAACGGAGCGTTTCACACCGAACCCACTCGGAATGACTCTGGTCACATCACGTAACCGTTAATTAGCATAAACTTTGGGAAACCAGATTTGCTCTAGCACTGTGAGCTATAGGGGTTCACCACTAGATGCACCACTGGCAAGCATCAAGACCAGAAGGTCCAGGTGATGGTATGGTAATGACAGGTAATGAGAGACAGTGTACAAAAGCAGCTACTCAGCGCTCAGAACTCACTGGATGCCAGAGATGACCCGTGGTGTACGGTACATAGAACGTTTGTCAGGTCCAAAAGTGGACGGTTCTTCCATACACATGCCATTCAACAAGACAGGACTGGAGACCAAACAGCCCTGTAGTTAGGAGGAACCAAATTCGGCTGCATCATGGCTGATCCACCACACCTGGAAATGCAGTCAGCCAAGAGAGCATCACTGAGCTCAGGTACTGATGCTGGATAATCGGTTTACTCCAACTCATCTCAACTTGGTCACAGTGACACTCTAGACCACATACCCCTCTAGACCACGCTTGGCACTGGACATGGTGACCGGATCATCTGCAGCTGCTCCAGAGCATCCCATATGACTGGTCACTCATTAGAAAGGCTGTCTACATACGTTCGGGTATCCTACTGTGTATCTACCACGCCTGCTGTAGCTACATTATGTGGCTGGGTCGGTTGGTTTGGAGGGTGGGGGGTCCAGCATGCTGGTCTAAACTCAGACAGGTGGGAACGTGACGGCAGCCCCATGTACTCTATAAGTGTGTAAAACGGAAAAATTAAATCTATACATGAAAACATTCCCAGAGGGATTTTGTGTCCTGCTGTTCTTCGGGTCCGGTTCTCTTCACGTACAGCTGTTCTCAGAAGGCTTTTATTTTGTTTCTACTGTTTTCCACATAGAACATCTGGAATTATGCAGAGACCAAAACAAAGTTAAACAACTCTAAACATCTTATATCCTAGATGAGGAACCATCTGTGAGGTTCTTTCAGCTAGCTGGGAGAAGATACACGTATGGTAACCCCACACTGGAACTTGTTTGAGCTGGAACATTAAATAAACTGAATTTAATTACTGACTTTATGATCTACTGTGGAAATAAACTCCTACACATACATCCACCACACTACTAACATCATCTCGAGATCTTCAGGGTTAATAACCACATTCAGCCACACAGGAGAGCAGACAGAAGAGCTCAGTAGAGGCTGAATTCAACAACAGCGTTCATTTATGGCGTCTGATATTCAGATAATGCTGCTCAAAGTTCTTCATATTAAGTTAAATGGGAATTCCACCATTTTCTATTTCTGCATAATCAGTTCAGAGCTGTTCCCAGTGGTGGTGAAGGTAACCAGACGTCCCCTCTAAAAGCTCCCTCACAGAAAGTTCCTACATGAGGTGGTTCTGAATACGCTGCCTGATGTCTGAGACGCTGTTTATGATAGTGTGGAGAAGATTTCAGCCTCAAACTCCATTCATGGTGGAGGGATACATGCTGCAGGGCGCTGTGAGGTCAAATAGTCCCCCAAAGAAACTTATTATTTCCAGGTTTTCCAGATTTTCCATCATCAACATTCCATATACACTCACATGTAAGATGTTTGTGTTGTAGACACAGCGCCCCCTTGTGTATGAAAATGAAATCTGTGGACAGTCCTGGTGGGCGGAGTCTGCTGGGCCTCATGCTACTCTGTTAGGTTAGCGTGTTGTTTGTTTGGATCCATTTATATTTAATCTTACTGATGTAAACGTCCAGGAGACGAGGTTTTGATCTGAGGTAATATGGGGAGATTACACAGATACTGGATCCTGGATAACTCGGCCAGTTGGATCCAGACACGTGACCTATGGATCTAGTAAAAGTAATCCAGTTTAGAGCTTGAATAGAACACTAATTCCAGTTTCCACACTGTATTGATTCTGATGTGTCAGTATGAATGTATGAGTGATCAGATGGCTCGTATCAGCGCCTCCTCATGTTAAGGTATTTTAAAGGTGTGTTCTCATTACCTGTTTAGTGTTTACGTTTATAGGTGTGAAAAAGGGAGATTTCTGCTTTGGAGATCTCAGAGAGCTCACCAGCTTCACCGGTACTACCAATATAGTAAAGAAACCGCTCCTAAGATGGTGTCAGGATTTTGGAGGTTTCTCTGAGGGGTAATAAGCCCACCCTGTGTCTAATAGAGTCAACAGTGTCCACTCACTGTCCACTCTATTAGACACTCCTACCTTGCTGGTCCACCTTGTAGATGGACAGTCAGAGACGATAGCTCATCTGCTGCTGCACAGTGCAGTGTTGGTCATCCTCTAGTCCTTCATCAGTGGACACAGGACGCTGCAGGACGCTGCCCACAGGACACTGCCCACAGGACACTGCCCACAAGATACTGCCCACAGGACACTGCCCACAGGACGCCGCCCACTGGACGCTGTTGGATGGGATAGTTCTGGTTGGTGGATGATTCTCAGTCCAGCAGTGACACTGAGGTGTCCAGCAGCACTTCTGTGTCTGATCCACTCACACCGGCACAACACACACCACGACCACGTCAGTGTCACTGCAGTGCTGAGAATGATCCACCACCCACATCATACTTGCTCTGTGGTGGTCCTGTGGGGGTCCTGACCATTGAAGAACAGGGTAATACAGTATGCAGAGAAACATGTGTCCTACATGGTCTGTGGAGCTGATGGAGTGTATAATATAATATAATATAATATAATATAATATAATATATATTACCAAATATTTATTTATAACTTTTTTAATTTAGTGCAGCCTTGTTGTTGTGTGAAACTATATTAAATTAAATTAAATCAAATCAAAGTAAAGTAAATTAAAGTAAATGTGTATATATTTTTCATTTATACACATATATGTGTGGGTTTTTATTTACTTATTTTTATATTTTAAAAAAAACTTTGCCGAGCCGCTACGCAGGACTTTTATTTTGGCAATCATGGCGGACGCGGAAAACGCGTGTAGTCGCTGCATAACCGAGTAGAACTCGATAACCTTCTGTCCGTCTGTCTTGAGTCTGGAACCCAAACCCACCCAAACTGGATACAGAAGGATAAATGAGCGTGTCCTGCACCCGCACTTCGCCCAGGTGAGGTTCTGACTCGGTATTATCGATGGTGTTATTAATAATCGGCGCTTATTAGAAGCTTAATGTCATGTATGTATCTGGAA
This sequence comes from Semaprochilodus insignis, assembly GCA_034552555.1. Classification (NCBI taxonomy): domain Eukaryota; kingdom Metazoa; phylum Chordata; class Actinopteri; order Characiformes; family Prochilodontidae; genus Semaprochilodus; species Semaprochilodus insignis. Next base: position 167,444 of record CM067494.1, read on the forward strand.
TCTCCGGCGCTCAGGAAGTTAACCCGGGGCTTAAACAGGCGCAGAACAGCCGAATTAGCGGCTTTATTTCTCTCCTAATAACACAGATTAATAATTAATTCAGTTATTAGACGCCTTTAAATTAGTCCGGTGTTTTAGTGTATTAGCTGGATTGAGCTACGTGGTGCGGAATTGGACCAGAACAGACAAAATAAGAGTTTATATGAGTCTGTAATATTAATATGACACTCAGTTTTAGTATCCAGCTAATACACTAAACACTGCCTTCCTTTACAGCCTGTGGATAAAGGGCTGAACTCCTCCTGCACCGTATTTACAGCTCCTTCTCCTCCTGGGAGACTGTAAACCTCTAAACGCCATACAGTCGTCATTTTTATGTCTTATTTTATTAGTTTGACTTCACAAAAAGCAAAACATATAAAGACATATACCTGCCAGAAAGAAAATTCACTGCTTGTTGGAATTCTCCGTTCCACCTTAAATGGTGCCACAATTCCAACAAGCAGTCATACAGGAACTAAAGTTTCTCCTCTCTTTTGGGGCTAAAGTGACAAAACAGGAGCTCAGCTAACACATGAGACTAAAATTACACCCCAACATGATGATGATAAGATAAATATTAATGATTAATAATTGATAACGCTGCTCTGATCTGCCTTAGAGGCAGCTGGTTGTATTTATAGTATATGTAATTAATTGGAAGCTTGTTTCATAGGTTCAACCGTCGCAACAGTTATGTTTATATTATTATTATTATTATTATTATTATTCGTAATTAGCAATATAATGACGAATTACATGAGCTGTGGGGTCAGGCTGTAGGGCACATCACAATAATTCTGTAGGTTATAAAGTCAACATGCACACTTCCGTCCAATCCTACAGCATCATCAAATAAATCAAAATGTATTTATTTATTATTTTTTAAGCTTATTTATTTATTTAGTTATTTATTTATTTAATGGGTTCCGAATGATCAAACCCATAAACCCGTGGGTGAGGAAAGCTGTCTGGAAGCTGCAGAAGTGTTGGGTGTGTACACGCGCCCGGTGTCGTTAGCATTATCAGTGGCTGAACTTTCTGTTTTTCGCTGATAGAGAGGAGTTTAACTGCTCGTCTGCCTGAACTAGAATTTCTGAAGTTCTGGTGGATTTTCCCTTTTTAATCTGTAATCTCTGTACAAATTCAAACTAAAGACTGGTATGTAGAGAGTAGCCGCTCATTACCTTTGAAATGTGCTACATGAACGGAGCTAAAGACTTAATTATTATTATTATTATTATTAATAGATCAAATCAATAGACGAAATGTATGATTCAGCCTTTTGTAGGATTGTGGAGTGCAGCCGTATGACATCACCACAGTCTGATAGTGGTAGCGGGCGCTAGTCACGAGGGATTTAGTCGTGTTATTGTAATAAACAAAGCTGAACTTTAGTGTTAATGGGCCCTTTAATGTTCATGCCACGCCCTTGTAGTAGGGAGCTGCTGAATTAAAGGGCCCGTATGATGGATAATCTTAATTTTCTGGGCTTTTCTTTAAATAAGAGTTCGTATTGTTCACTCTCCACGAGCTGCGTCACAGTTTTCGGGATGTGCATCCCAGTTTTGAGTTTCCTGAGGGTTAATAAGTTGGAGCAGACGGAATAGAAGAACTAGAGAAGCACATTTCCTGAAGGGAACACGGAATGCTGCCAAGCTTAAATGGTTCCCACCTCCTGCCAGGCTGTGGTTCCTATGGTAGAAACGAGGGATGAGTGAACGACACATAGAGGAGTGCGGGTCAGTCTGTCCTGAGTGAGGACATGCAGTCTGGTGTCTGTAGGTTACAGGAGACAGTAGAGTTTGAATGGGGGTGAAAATGAATGGGAGTCTATGGAGGAACGAGAGATGGGGATAAAAAGGACAAACAGACGAGTGTGGGTCAGAACGAGATTGGATTCGTGCTCGGGGTTCTGCCCTGAGGTGGTGTATGTGAGATGGGGTCTGTCTGTTGAGCAGAAGTACAGGAGATGTGTTTGCGCTTTCCCATCCCGTTCATTCTTAATGGTACATACAGGTGTACAGTCTGGAGGAGCTGTAGGGGTTGAGGAGAGGTGGTGTAGGGAGTTCCGACTGTTGGTGGTACAGACAGTGCAGGTGTGTCTCCCGCTCTCAGCGCTCATATCGGAGCACACCAGGTGTTAAAGTGTGTTCTTCTCCTCCTTCACAGGCCCCTCTGTTAGCGACGCTCCCTCCGTCTGAGCCCATGAAGACCAGTCAAGAGTCGGACCTCCTGGAAGGTATGGATCTGGTTGGATTAGTGATGTGGAGACACAGTGAACTCTCCCACACTGTTATTATGGGAGAAGCGCCAACATAAACAACCGCTCGGGAACACTGGGAACCGGCTTTTCCTAAAACTCCTAATAATAGCCTGTAGGATGACGCCCTCAGCTCTCTTTCATCTGCGCTTCAGTGGTCAGGACCCCCACAGGACCACCACAGAGCAGGTACTATGTGGGTGGTGGATCATTCTCAGCACTGCAGTGACACTGACGAGGTGGTGGTGTGTTAGTGTGTGTTGTGCTGGTGTGAGTGGATCAGACACAGCAGTGCTGAGAATGATCCACCACCCACATAGTACCTGCTCTGTGGGGGTCCTGTGGGGGTCCTGTGGGGGTCCTGTGGGGGTCCTGTGGGGGTCCTGACCATTGAAGTCATTATCAGTTAAATAAGTGCTGGATGAATCAGTCATGTGACTGAGCTACACGGAGGCGCTGAAGGAGCCCGGTGGTCTGCTGTTCTGAGTGCAGTAGATTAGTAAGACTGACTCAGAGCTTTATCAGCTGCACTTTCCCCTTTCAGCAGAGACGTGTGTGACGGGGGACGTCAGGTGAGCGTGACCCGGACTGTATTATTTATTTTTGGTGGGTCAAGCGTGACTGTGGTGAGTCGGCTGGTGAGGCTGAATAAGCCCGAGTAGTCCAGCTGAAGAAAGAAGCTTCTGTAAACAGTAATTCACCACAGAGACGCGTAATTACAGGAGCATCATGATGTTGGCTGTGGGAGAAATCAGGGGGAGGACACGTGACGGCAGGCAGAGCGTGTCTGAATGAGCCCCCCGGTCAGGAAACCTAACCTAAGTAACGCTAACCAATCAGCTCTCAGTAGCAGTAACGCTAACCAATCAGCTCTCAGTAGCAGTAATGCTAACTGCAGCTCTTACTGGATCATTTTCCTCACTAATTAAACGACCAGGTCTGATTTTTGTGTCCCGTTTGTTTAATCCGGTTCTGTTTGTCTACAGAACCTCTGATGGGGTTTTGGGTCATATTTCTGCAGGATTCTAGAACCTTCTGAAGGGTTGATGAACCTGCAGGCTTTATTCCTCTGAGATAAGGACGTGTGATGATGTGCTGCAGAATATCAGGATTAATATCTTACCAGACTTATCAGAACCCCCCGGGCCCCGTCGGCGCCGTGGCTCTCCCCTTTAATGGTTCAGTATATTACTAGTTTACTGCTCTGGTTCTGTGGTGTCAGGGTTCTACAGCTGACGTGAGGAAATGAGGGTCAGTAAACGGGCCCTTACGTTGGTATGAGGTGCTGTAAAGAGGAAATAGCTGCTGTTACGATCTGGACTTTACACCCGCTCACCTCACTGAACCTGTGGAGGTATTAGAGGAGGTCCAGGATGGAGATTGGAGTGTCAGCCACAGTAAGTACTCCGAGGTCGTAAACCCGTCCGGATACTGCTTTATTCCTTCTGTAAAGGGCCGGATATGTCCCCACGTTCTCCGGTGATCATTTTAAAGCTGTAAACTGGAATTCTAAGGACGTTATTCCGTCCTGCATGTCTGTCCGGTTAGTCTGAGGAGCCGCGCGCGTCAGTCGGTGCGTCGGACTGTCTTCATATGGAACAGCTGGAGATCGCTGGTAAGCCCAGACTTTCCTCACACGGTTTGCTGCTGTGTTGTAGCCTCAGTGTGTGTGGTCATGTGACTCACTGTGTGGAAATAGATTACTCAAAACTGCACACTGGAAGTGCCGAGTGCGTCAGCGCTGCTGCTGAGCAGAGGAACATCCTCACGGCCGAGTACCATGATGGGAGGATCGTTCTAGGTTAGGCACCGTCTCTGACGGAGGATGGTAGAAAGTGAGGGATTAGAAGTCGAAACAGAAGAGAAGGAGAGGTCTTTATACACCACTCGAGTTCAGTTCCACCTTAAATGGTGCAGGAGACAGAATTTAACTGCTGCACTGTTTAAGGTGGAACAACAAACAAGAAGCCTGTTTCAGTGCGTTTGAATGAGTTACACTGGCACTCCACACGTGTCCTCTGAGTGTATATGGAATGTTGATGATGGAAAATCTGGAAAACCTGGAAATACTAAGTTTCTTTGGGGGACTATTTGACCTCCCAGCGCCCTGCAGCATGTATCCCTCCACCATGAATGGAGTTTAAGGCTGAAATCTTCTCCACACTATCATAAACAGCGTCTCAGACATCAGGCAGCGTATTCAGAACCACCTCATGTAGGAACTTTCTGTGAGGGAGCTTTTAGAGGGGGACGTCTGGTTACCTTCACCACCACTGTGAACAGCTCTGACTATCTAGAACCGAGTGTTTCACACCGAACCCACTCTGACCTACTCTGTTTACATCCTGTTTAATTATGCAGTAAATTTTTTAAATTGTGTGGAGTTGCCCTTTAAAGTAAACCGTAAATGAACAGAACTGAACAGTTTGGTTCAGATAATGAAGGCGCGTCTACTCAGACCCTCTACGTCTCACATACAGGATACTCCAAATGACTTTGCAAACACACAGGTACATAAAGTGAATCTCATTAGCATATTTAATTAGACCAGGAGTCGTTTATATTAACTTCCACTTATTTAATTGTGAATTGAGAGAAATGCTAATTCTGTTACTTGATATTTACAGATGAGGACTTTTATTTTGAAGGGTTGCTAGCAGATTTTTATGGTACTTGTTTAAACATTAACTGAGCAGTTGTGACTCTCTTCCCTGACCCTGCGTGCACTCCGCCGGCGATACGGTCATTCAGCCTTCAGCTGGTCACTGGTGGGCGTGAGACCCGGTGACCCCCAGCGTTCGGCCAGCCTTCAGCTGGTCACTGGTGGGCGTGAGACCCGTTTCAGATTGAAGTTGGATATTCATCCCATTTAAAGGGCAGTGTGACCAGACCAACAAGGAAATCGGATTTGGTCCACTTTTCCCTGCCGTGTGAACGCAGTCTAAGATGAGGCTGTGCTAATTTATCACTTCACTAGTTTCGTAATCGGAGAATCGGACTCTCTCTCCTCCCACTCCTCCTTTTACAAGGAGCTCCCAGTATATACACACAGACACACCACCTCCCCTACACCTCACACTAGTGCAGTAGAACAAACCTACAGTGGGAACCAAGACCAGCCCAGCGTGTTCCGGGGACGCGGGAACGTCTTTTCTGCTCGTTTACATGAAGTTCAGCTCTGCTCAACCTTGTCACTCGGGTCTCACGCGCCACGTCACCTGCAGTCATGCCACTGCCCTCCTCTGAGTGAGCTGACTCGCAGTCAAACTGAATCCCGGCTGCGTCTTCCGCCGGCAGTGTGCACGCTCGGTCGGAATTACGTGTGTAGTCACAGAACTTCTTTAAGATGTTCCATCACTGTGTAGATATAACGGCACGTACAGGTGCAGATCACCTGCCCATAAACACAGGACACTCTCACTTCCTGTTTCCGTCCACACTGAGGAAGGGTTGGAGGATCAGTGCAGTAGATGAAGCACATGGTGAATAAGTGATTGAAGACTTGCTTTCACCAGATATTTAATATTTAATAATCAATAATAACGATGTGACTGGTGTCCCAGTTTAACACACTAACAGCCTCAGACTGCTGATTTCCTACATGCTGTTATCAGTACTGAGACTCACGTCCAGACTAACACAGAGACGTCCAGCGTCACCTCAGTGACCAGGATGATCACACGGTGTGTCTGACGTCTGGTCTGGTACTTCACTATGGCGCCCACACTGTTCGCTTCCAGTGCAGCTGCATGCTGATCCTGAGTGCTGGAAACGACCAGCTTCATATTTGCGTTGTTGTTTTTGTTTTTGTTTTCTGGTTTTTGTTTGTATTTGTATTTCTGTAAAAGTCTCTATGAGCTTTTCTGTATTATGGTGATTCCATATGGTCACCATCAGAACAAGACCTCCTAACACCGTTCCTTTCTTTATATTTAGATTCTGTATGTTTTAATTAGTGAGTTGAAGGTATGTGGTTGTAGACACTTCTCTGATCTAGCCTCCATATACCTGCCTGGAGTTTGGTTCATGTTCGTAGGTCACAGTGAGTCCAAACCACATATACACACCCGCGCCACCTTAACGAAGAGCTGGAGGCGGTCCGAGTGGGCTGAGGGAAGGTCTGAGGGTATATTAGCAGGAATGATTTGGGTGACTATTGACGTCTGGTGTGAGCTGGATTTGGGGTGTAACTCCAGCACTAAACTTGAGGTGCCTGATGAGTGTTCCGAGGTAGGCAGAACGTTTGTGGAACCTGGGTTTGAGGTTTTGTTCTAGTAGCAACATTATACTGCTGTGAAGCTGTTCGGCCCAGGCTGTTCTGAGCTGTCCGGAGACGCACATTCCAGGGCCGGAGGGTCAGTCAGATGCAGGACGAGTGAACACGCTGAGCTATGACATGGTTAGGGAACGCTGGGTATTCCTGAAGTCAGGGTGAATTAGAGCAGCGCTCCGGCTCTGAGGAGCTTTGTGAAGACTGGTCATCAAGCCAAGTGTCTGTGGTGACCAGCTGCATGAGGTTAGACAGGGTGCAGAGCGGTCAACACTAGGGCTGGGTATCATCTCAGCTCTGATTGGGTCTGCAGGGTGCGGAGGCGGATCAGTGTAGATGAGTAGTTGATGACGCTGCCTAGCGAGCTAGCTTCAGGATTCCAGGAACAGTGTTCTCCAGTTGCGTTTGAGAATAAATCCATATTTAGTTCCTTTAAGAAGCTCCGTATGATGCTGCCGGTTTGTTGGAAGTGTGGTCCTCACTGCTCCCAGCCTCCTCCCCGCAGTCTGTTCTACAGGTCGTCAGGTTCTAAGCTGCTGGTTCAGAACCGATCCTCCTCTTTAGTGCTAAAACAGTTAGGATAGGATGCACGGTGCAGCCCTGGAGCTGATCCCGTGACTCCGAGCTGATCCCTGCATGATGCCCTTTAAACCCCAGGCTGAAAGAGAGCGTGGGAGCTGGAACCGGGCTCGGTTTCCTGAATAACAGGCATACGGGAATGTGCATCCGGTCCGAGTGATTCAGTCGGTTCTATGAAAGTACAGTAGAGTTTTGATACTCAGCCCTGTTTTGGGTTAGGTGTAATGGCCTGCTGTTACTTATCACCTCCTTATTAACACAGAAAAGCTGTGACCTCCTCCTCCTCCTCCTCCTCCTCCTCCGCCTCCTCCGTTCTCATGTGTCAATACCTCGTATGTTCTTTACTCGGTTCTGTCGAAGTGTTTTAAGGCCTGAAAGCCGTATAATATCTGCAGACCACGTGACCAAAATGTAGCATTAATGGCTCTTATTTTAATATGCTAATTGTCTCAAGCTAACCAATGAGCCGCTGCCAAGTCCCACCTGCTGCTGTGCTCTGGGGGTGCGGAGGTGCTCAGACTGTGAATGTTGTTGTTTGTACATGTGAATTTGAATCTTGAGGTTGTAACTACTGATGCAGTGATGCTGATCTCACTCAGTCTGTAATTTCAGGGTTCCCGTTATAAGCTCACCTGCCGTTCTATGCGAAGGTTCTGTCTTGTGCAGACACTAATAATGATCTAGTGCCGTTCATGTACCGTTTCATCACTGCACTAGTCACATCCTGCGAGCCACGTTTGTTTTCCTGGATTTGTTTTTGAATGTTCATTAAACAAAATAAAAATGACTGAACTGGTTAACGTTCTCTTAATATCTAGTACTTCAATTCCATTTAAAGAACAGGAGCACCCAAAGAACAGCAGGTGTGTAGCTGGTGCTTCCTGTGAACCGGTGTTTAAGTGCTTCCTAAAAGCAGCTCTCCGAGCTCTGTGTGGATCCGTGTGGTCGTTTTCGTCTGTTTGCTGGAGAATTTTTCCATTTTGAGATTTTAAGGTCTTTATCCTGATCAGTGAACGGAGAGATGCGAGAGTGAGGGAGGGAAATGTTTCAACCAAACTGGCAAAACAGCCGTAGGTGGCTAGAACAGTAGTAACTTAGAACCTGCGTGGGGAACCACAGAGCTACACTGGTGTTCAAAGGTTCTTTTTAAAACTAGTATGAATTTTAACTATGACGCTGATTTAAGTGCTTCTTGGTCAGTGTTTATTAGTAATTCACCTGCACAACTAATACTACCACCAAACAAACAAACAAACAAATACTTCTTATTAGCGTAGTAGCGCTAGGAATGTCTCATTATTAAATGAAATCTATTAAACACACATTTAAAGTAGAATTATACAGGACTTTTATTGTGAAATCATTCCGAGGCTCATCCTGACTGTAAACGCTGTTCTGATAAAAGTCCTAATAATTAAATTCTAGTCACATATTAAAAAGGCTTTTAACCTCACAGGAAACACTTCATGCAGTCAAATGGTTCTGTGAGTTGTCACGGTTCTATGTCTTTACTGGAGAACCCTTTAAGAACCTTGTTTTGATTCAGTAGATATTCACGTCTTCTCTTCTTGAAATGTTCTAACACACACGGGGTGTAGTAATGAGCACTGAGTCTGTATTTGTGTTCTAAGTGGTTGTTAATACGAGGTTCTCCACTCGTCTGCAGTGAAGGTGCAGGTTCCCTCTGTTTCCTCTGACCCGTATGTCTGTATGGGGTTTAGCACATCAGTATGTGTGAGGTGAGCAGAGTTCTGCTGACCCATGTAGTTGGTGGATCACTGAGGCCCACGTTCTCCGTTCTTCTCTTACTTTCTGTTCTTATTTACAAACAAACGAATAAACAAACAAACAAATAAAGGCAAATCGTCACTTTGTACGTGATGTGACGTGTGCACTTTTCTGTTTCTGAGTCGAATGGGGTGCAGAGAGTTTACGTTCGCCTGGCTTTACTGGGAGCTCGGGAATATCAACACCAGGAAGCTGTTTATATATCTGAGGCAGAGTTTCCAAACAGGCTCCACAGAACCACGGGACAAGCTTTTAAAAGCATTCTTGGCAAATTAAAGGAGCGGTGTGTAAGATTTAGGAGGGTCTAATAGCAGAAATAGGACCAAACAAAAATCTACCAAATTATACTGAACTTTGGAGCTACAGCTCCGGCTGGAACACGTAGAAAGAAGAAGAACCCTTGTTGGAATATTTATCAGTAGCTCCGCCCATAACACTCCAGGTAGGATATTTTAATAATCAGAAACACTAGCAGCACTAACACCACCAGCACTAACACCACCGCCACTAACACCACCAGGCTGGAGTTACGCTTTTTATTCAGCAGCTTCGATCGGTTCCACCTTAAACGGTTTAGCAGTTATTATAACACCTCAGACAGCAGAATATAACTGCAGCACTATTTAAGGTGGACCGTGGGAGTCTGGACTAGTATCTGGTGAATGTTATTCATTAGAGGGGTAGAGGACGGAGAATCCTCACCATCAAAGATGAGAAGACATGAAGATAAACCAAATCAGGACAGACACTGAGACGACGGCAGGCTGCAATACGCCACCTCGCCACTAGAGGTTACACACTGCTCCTTTAACATCTAGACCTGGAGCCAGCGCTGTCTGTAAAGTGTAGTTAGGTATAAACACCTCCGGAGCCGTTAGCAGTGTTCCTGCTAGCACCGCCGCTGCTACGGATACACTGTGTTAGTATTTGGTGGACGCGGTTCAATCAGATGTCCAGGAGAAGAGCTTGTCTCCAGTCAACACTGAACGCCAACACAGGGTGTGCTGGGGTCCGGAATTCCAGGTAGAAGGAATCCCTTAGAATCACCTGATCCCTGTAAATACACCTTCCACACACGCAGCGGGAGTCATTCGGGATTAGACGCCCTGCGGAATCTTCAGAACACCTCTTAAACAGGTGATGAAGTCATGCTTGGATATAAAAGGAGCATCTCGGAAAGGCCGAGTCCTTTCAGAACAGTGTTCCTCACAGAGCCACTGAGGATCTCAGGTATTTCACCCTCTGCAGTGCAGAATAGCAGCAACGGTGACCTTTGACCCCTTAGACAGCACTGCAGGAAAAACCAGCATGTTTCTCTGATGATGTCACCACATGGGGGCGTGTCTGAAAGCCCCGTTAACACTGAACCCATTATGGAGAACCTGTGCTGGTTCTAGACTCTGTCTTTTTCAGATACGTCCATGATTATTACAACATGAGTGACACCAGCGAGCACGGCTGGGTAACCAGAGAGCGCCGGTGCTGGACTGACCCGTCCAAAGTCCAGAGCTGACCGCTGTCCAGCTGCCAGGCGTAATGAGGTTCCCCCGTGTGGTTTTACAGCTGAAGGCTTTGTTAACCGGACAGCTGAAGGAACTCGCTCTCGGCTGTTTTGGAACCTGAGCGCGTATTTACACAGCAAACAAACAGTAAACGTGTTCTCTGTGAATCAGGGAATACTGTTCTATCCGAGTTCCTGAGTTTCCGGAATTAAGGCATGTATGTCATATGCATAACAGGAAGGTTCCATGACATCGGTGGAACCCTTTTTAACCAGAACCATTTCCTTTTAGGTTTTCCATCAAAGGTTCCAACCACGCAGAGAACACTCTGTGCAGGCAAATGGTTCTTTGAGTTGTTGCGGTTCTATGTGTAACCATTGCCTGACTGAAGAACCCTTAAAGAACCCTGTTTTTAGTTCAGGTTCCTTCAAATACTGAACAGAACACACACGTTGGAATGTAAATGTTTGAATCTGTTCCGTCCTGTACGTATGAACACAGTTCATTAATATTCATTAACCTCACTAGTTATTCCAGACGTTTCCACACTGTTCGGAAGTTCGTTTAGGTGCTGCACTGCTCCGCCTGACGGGTGTAGGCCCTGACAGTAACGCTGAGCTCTCTCTCTCTCAGATTCAGGTGGGACACGCTCGGCACATCGATATTTACCTGCTGAATAACATGGACGCGGACGGTCTAGTGGAGAACTAACGGAACGCGAGGAACGTTTTTGTTACTGTTGTTTTTTTATGGACTCTCCCGGTACCAGAGGAAACCGGACTGGACCGACTACCTGAACCGACCCCGAGCCGCTGTGCCCGTTCTACACAAGTGACCTTGCAGGTGAAACTGCAGATTGCAGCTGTTACGGTATTCCCGTTTGGGAATGACGCACTATAGATGATGATGATGTCATTTGTTTAAGTGAAGATAATTTAAAGGTTTTATTGATTACTGATCGTATGAACTGATCCAGTCCATTCCCTCATGTAGAACCCGACTAGCTCGTAGTTCTAGCTTCTTCGGTTCCTGTGTTATTGTTATTAGTAGTAATATTAGTAATAATAATAGAACCTGCATGTAGGTTCTACAGGAATAATGGAAGGTTCTGGAGCTAGCTTCCCTCGTAAGACTGACCTGCTGATATTAAACAGGTTAAATCAGGTTTGTTCACCTGCGGAGCACAAAGAACCCGGAACTGCAGCACTGCAGTGAGGAACGTCTCTCTTCCGAAAGAGGTTCCGCTTCCAGGTCTGTTTTGAGAGCACTCGTTTAAAATCAGTTCCTAAAAACGTCGTCGCCTTTTGAAATGGCCAGTTGAGCACAATTCCGTGATTTTCCTACATGTACACTGGGCAATCCTCAAAGACCCTCGGAGACCCTCGGAGACCCTTCACGTATTGATTTTCAGTCAGAACAGCCGTGAAATACGAGTTACTGCTGTATCAGGTGTGATTAGATAATAGTTCAGACCCAGAGAAGATGAGACCACCTGGAACAACCACCGGGAAGACCCACCAACACGGGCCCCTTCAGATAACCAGCACCTTCATCTCTGAGAGAGAGGAGAACATCCACCTCCACACCTGCTTCAGATCTGGGAACCTCCACAGGTGTCTCTGGCCATCCTTCCACTGTGAGAAGACACCTCCTTAACACTATGGAGGTCTGACAGGAGGTGTAGCTCTTCAAGAAGCTCTTCACTGAGTAAAGGAGACACACCCACATCCAACAAAGAAGCTGCTGGTGTTCTCAGAACAATGGACTGACCACCCCAGAGTCCAGAACCTCAACACCACTGGATGTGTTTGGGGATATCTGGATGGTGAGAAGAAGCAGGAGATGCTGAACCAGCTTCTAAGACTGAACTGTGGAGGCGTGTTTCTCTGAGGAGCTGGAAGTGAGTCTCCTGAGGAGAACAGAAGCTGGAATGAAGGTGAAGAGTGGACACGTGGAACACTCGCACACGGAACACTCGCACACGGAACACTCCCACACGGAACACTTGCACACGGAACACTCGCACACGGAGCACTCGCACACGGAGCACTCGCACACGGAACACTCACACACACAACACTCGCACACCTGATATGAATAACTTGTATTTGATGTTCTGACTGGTAATGAATGAAGGGTCTCTGACGTGTGTACAGATATTTGTTTATTACATGTTTATTACGTGTTTATTACGTTTTTAACCGTTTTTGTAAACTATGAAAGGAGAAGTTTAGTTCTAGTCGCAGCTTTATCAGAACAGTTTATGAACTGAATTTTGTTGTGATGCATAAAATGCTGGTTGTATTTTACAGAAGCAGTTTACTTCATACCAAAGTCGTTAGTTTTAGCGTTTTAGCGCTGCATTTGAAATGTTCGACTTGTTAATGTGCTGTTACGCCTCCTTTCCACTGCAGGGCTAAATGGTTCTGAGCCCAGAGGAGAACCGTTCCACAGGCATTACACACTGAAAAACCAGGTTCAGCACAGAACCATTCCGTAGTTTGACACAATCATGCTAACAAGCCAGCATGCTTCTCCCTCCTAGCTAAGCTAAAGCTAGTGGCCTCATCTCTTGTAGCTAAGCTGAAGCAAGCAGGCTCCTCTCTAATAGCTAAGCTAAAGCTAGCCGGCTCCTCTCATGTAGCTAAACTAAAGCTAGTGGGCACCTCTCACCTAGCTAAGCTAATGCTAGCCGGCTCCTCTGTACTAGCTTAGTTTAGCTAAAGAGATCCGAATATCCCAGTACAGGTCCAGTTAGACTACCTGGTGCTGCTATCACAGGTCAGATAGAACACTGAGAGGAAACTTGACTGGTTAGTGTGAGCGAGACTAAACCCGGTTCTGTAGTGTGGGTGTAGTTTGTGTCGCGTCTCACAGTCCCACCAGTGCAGAGTGGACCAGTACAGCCCTGAGAACCATTCGGCTCTACAGTGGAACAGAGGCCGCAGGTTCAGTGTATCAGATACACATTCGGGCTGTTTAACAGCTCATCCAGCAACACCGACTGAAATACGTTCAGTACGTCAGACATGTTTCTGATTATATAGTTTCCACTATAAAAGCGGGTCCTTTAGCTAGATTAGCTAGATCTGATCAGGGTTCCACTCAACTTACAGATACAGAACTGTGCAGACAACACGTGTTCGGTTTGCCCAGCACTGTATTTGCTGAATATCGTCACCGTCCAAAGAAAAACAAGGATCTCCAAAATAACAGCTTTACAGGAGAGGCCAAAAACCTCCTCTGACTTTAATGGAAGTCAATGGAACCGGACGTCTTTCCCAGCGATTTCGGGTCATTTCTGTCGGTCCATTCATCATGAAACGTTCCCTCAGTGTAAACAGCAGCTCATGAGATCACATGACACATAAAAGTAAAAAACGATAAAAATGGAGGGTCACGTTTTTCATTGGACTGAGACGATATCTGAAGATATTTCGGTGATTTTGAGGTGAAATTTTGGGGATTTTTGTTGAGACACTAAACTTCAGCTCTGTATGACCTGCATGTGTAAACTGACGTGTTCTGACTTCATGGTTGTAAATTCCATATGACGAAACTACAGCAAAGCTGATTAGCTGTTCCTCCCTGTGTACTGATGGATGTTGTGGGGTCGTTATGCAGTGATGCTTCAGACTGTTGTGCCAGTATCGTCTAAATGAGCTGATTTTATTATTATCATTATTATCATTATTATTGTTATTATTGTTGTTGGTGGTGGATGTAAGCAGTTCTCCGTAATCGAGGCGTTATGGAAGAACGCTGGTCCAGATCTTCCGTCCGGTGAATATATATGATATTTAGATTTTGGTTCTTGTGTTGAGAGTGTTAATGGACGGTGAATGTACTGAGTGAGGTGGTTGGAGGTCGCAGTGACGCCTCACTGCAGGAGGATTCGGGCCACTACAGTGATATTCATCTGTATCATGGTGATAAATGATGTTGGGTATGGTCAGAACCCACCTCTCCTTTTGGTTTCTACTAGGATGCTCCGATCCGATATTAGGATTGGATATCGGCTCCGATATGAATTTTGTCAGCTGGATCATGTAGCGGATAATTAGGCCGATCCGTGGGGCCGCTCTAATCCGGCCCACTCTAATCCGTTTGGGATGTGTGCTATGCCGTCAGTAGCATGTTTGCGCGGTGCCTGTAGATGAACTGTCGCACCTCAGCGAGGCTTTATTTTCCACTCTCGGTACTTCAGCGGCCCGAGTGCGCTCTGACGAGGGGGAGAAGCGACCTGCCTAGAGAGGCTCAGAACCTTCTACCGGCTAGTCACGAGAGACGTGCACACGGCACCGTGAACTCAACACTGAGCAACCAAGGGCCGGCGCTCTCAGGCTTAAGTAGCGTGAGCTGCAGGTGTTAGCGTTTGCTGCTCGATTGCTCATTTGTTGCCCTTCGTCTCCCCCGAGTGGCCAGAGGTGGATCTCCAGATACCTGAGACCTTACAGGAGACGTGACTCATGAACGGGAACAACAACATGGAGCGAGCGGGGGAGTCAGCTGTACGAGTGAGCTCAGTAAAGTAGTGTTTAGGTCAGTCCTGGTGCCGTACGTCGCTCCAACACGGTGACGTATACGGTTTATTCATTCAAAACTGGTACCGGATCCATATCGGGTATCCACAGATATGCAGAGCTTATGTATCGGTGCTGGTACCGGAACCGGAAAAGCTGGATCGGTGCATCCCTAGTCTGTACATGATCTGTAAATTGACGTTCCAGCCCTGAAGTAAGCCTGTGTGAATGTGGAGGTGAACCCTGACCCTACAGTGACACGTGGCCCCAATTCCAGCCTTAAACCTTAAATGGTTAAACTCGGAGTTAAGCCCTGTTGGAGCAGGATCGTTATTCCCAGAGGAGGTCCGGTAGTGTAATCTGTGTGTGATCTGCCTGTCCGTACGGGATACATCTCTGTATTTCCCTCAGTTTACCCCAAATATGCCGGATCCAAACGTCGCAGTGTGGACGTTTACACCAGCGTTACGCTGAGTCTGAACTGAACTGGACCGGACTGAGTTATCGGTATTTATGTTGAAGGTTTTTTTGGTCAGATTTGTTCCTTTAAATGATCACTTAAATAATTACACATTATTATTATTATTATTATTATTAATCATTAATTATTATTATTGGCTGTATGACGCCCTGCTCAGAGCAGGAGTGAGGGTCTCACCCCGAGTGCTGCTGGTGAACTGTTTAATGAGGCCTCCAGTGAAATACACCACCTACCAGAGGGGTCAGGAAGGCAGGACATTCAGACACCTCCACAGCTCCTCCTGTAACTACTCCTGCCAGCAGGGTGTATCTCTGCTCCTCTGCTGAGAACGATGTTCCCCAGGTGTGCAGGTGTGCTCTTTCTCCTGTGTTTATAATGTTACTGTTTTTATTTTCTTTATATACTTTTATAGACGTTTTATTTTTTAACTTCCAGACAAATTATTGATTGAATTGAATTATTATTGAATTATCTGTAATTAACGTACAAACGGCTCGATCAGATCTCGTTATGTGACGCAGTAATAATGATAATGAGGTTAATGATAAGAATAAGGCGTTCTGGGTCGTTTAAAGGGGAATTCCACTGGAAATTCAAAATTCCTGCACAGTCCAGTGTCTGAGAGGTAAAGAAAGGTGTGAGCGGTCTGGTGTGAGCGGTCTGGTGTGACTGGTCTGGTGTGAGCGGTCTGGTGTGAGCGGTCTGGTGTGCATGATGGTAAAATTGTGGAACATCTGAAAAAAAAAGTCTTTATTTTAAAATAGATTTTAAGCCACGAGCTGATCTCAGACCTCCCCCAAAACAGCACCTACTGGACTTCATGTAACACCCTTCTGAGGGAGCCGCTTCCGGCCGAGGAGGGAGGAAGGAGGAGGGAGGAGGAGGAGCGCTGTCTGGTGACCTCTACTGTTCAGGGTACGACTTTGACAGCTTGGGTCATCTTACAGATTGCTAATTCAGTTGTGCAGAGAATTTTGGAAACCTGGCGGAATTCCCCTTCAGCTGTGGCCTGACCACATACCTGCTGACCAGCTGGAGTGGAGTAGTCATGACTACCTGTACAACACCTGTCAGTCACATGGTGCAGTGTTATATCCATATTCCAGTATAAGCTTGCTGACTGAGAGTCTGTGTGTGAACATTCAGTCTTGCTTTGTGAAATCAGACGCCTGATCGAGAACATTCCGGAGAACGTGTTTAATTCCTGGGATTTCTGTGTCTGAGGTATTTAATGAATATATTATGATCCCAGTGCTGGATTAATAAACACAGAGTGCCGCACACGTGCAGAGGTCAGCAGGAGTCTGAACAGTACTGGTGAGACCACATGTCCTGTTCAAGTGGAAATAAGCTAGAACGTTCTTAACAGAGAACACAGCTTAATATCTAGATCGTTTTATATAATTACTACACTAAAAGCTGGAACGTTACAGATCACATGGATCACAGGCCACATGTATAACTCAAACATGTAAACCTGACCGGGACGCTCAGACTTCTGCACACGGTGTACGCTTTATGTAAACTTTAAGGATAAAAGTCCTTTAAATTAAAATAATCTGAATATGTAAATTAATCTGTCTAATCTATAAATAGTTCTGATCACAGCTAGCAGTGATGATCAGGAGACGTGCCTTTGATCCCGCTCGCACTGACTGTTCATCAGTTTCTGTTGATTTATGTGTGAAAAGTCCAAATAAAGTGTTCTAGATCTTCAGAACCCGCCGAGTGGCTCCAGCTCACTTCTCGTCAGGGTCTCTCGGGGCCAGGTACTCCTTGTACATGGAGTACATCACACCTGGAAAGCAGGAGGAAACCGCGTGAGCGGAGCAGAGCTGCTCACCCAACACTACAACACACACACACACACACCTGCCTGCCCGCACACCTGTCCTGCCCTCAGGGTGATCACATGACCACCTCACTGATCAGCTCGTCCTGACTGTCTTCTAAAGAGAAATGATGGTTCTTCAAGGGTTCTTTAATACAGGCAGTGGTTCTGTTCGGATACATGGTGAAGTGGTGCTTCAGACTAATGGAGAAAGTGCTGTATGTGGTTCTGTATAGCACCAAGACTTTTGGTGATATGCAGAAAAGGAACCACTTCATCACACAAAGAACTGTTCATGGTTCTAAACAGAACCACAGCCTTTACTAAAGAACCCTGGTAGTAAACAAGCAACAAGCAGAAACACACAAACCAGAGAGATAATGAAACGATGTAAATGAGGAAGATGAAAGGCTGGCTGGGCTTTGAAGTTTCTTTAGATGTTATTTATGTTAAACACTGAGAAATTAAACTGATGTCTCTGAGCTAAAGACAGTCTTCTGACTGATATGATGAGTCACACCCAAACAAACACCCAAACAGACAAACAAACAAACATCCAGACAGACAAACACCCAAACAGACAAACACCCAGACAGACAGAAAGACAAACATACAGACAGACAAACAAACACAAACACCCAGACAGACAAACACCCAAACAGACAGACAGACAAACACCCAAACAGACAGACAAACACCCAGACAGACAAACACCCAGACAGACAAACACCCAAACAGACAAACACCCAAACAGACAGACAAACAAACACCCAGACAGACAAACACCCAAACAGACAGACAAACAAACAGACAAACAAACACCCAAACAGACAGACAAACAAACACCCAAACAGACAGACAGACAAACAGACAAACAAACACCCAAACAGACAGACAAACACACAAACACCCAAACAGACAGACAGACAAACAGACAAACAAACACCCAAACAGACAGACAGACAAACAAACACACACACAAACAGACAGACAAACAAACAAACAAACATACAGACAGACAGAGGTAACAGCTCTTACCCAGAGTCATGGCACCGACCACAAAGCCTTGAGCCCGAACTCGCATGTGGATCAGATGTATGGACATTTTGGTGTCCCCTCTGGACTTCAGCCTGTACAGTCCATACGCAACGACTCCGAGGAACCCAGCCATGCCTGCAGAACATTCCAGATATACGGTACATGAACCAGAAGGTTCTGGATTTACACTGATTAGTACTCTGAGAGTCTGGCGGTTCTCCCGCTCCTCAGTTCCAGTCTGGACTAACGGTAACTGTAGGAGCTCCACAGCAGCAGGAGAGGAATCACTGAGAGGAGCAGCTCCCGTTAGCGTCTCTACACCACCAGATACTGATCCACACACCAGCACTCCTACTGCTGCTCCTCTCCAGCACCACCCACACGCTACGCTCTGTCTACTGGAGCTCATGCACATGTCAAACCCAATCACGGGTCAGTGAACAGAATCGAATTATTCTCCTTCACACCCAGTGTTTCTGAACTGAATTAGAAACTGATTCACTGTGAATTCGATCAGCTGGCACCGTCAACCCACAAGATTCATCCCCACCCCCTGCAGCACACCCCCACCCAAACACAACACCACCATTACAGCTAGTCTGTACGCACCGCACTGTCCACCTACGGCCACCAGACTTCACTGTGACATCTGGTGGCCAATCAGCGGTCAGATACAGCAGCTACACAGACCACGTGCCTTCAGAGCCCTGTCGGTGCCACCTGTACACTCATACTGGACTTTTACACGGCCAGTCCGACTTTCCCACCTACCGATCGGTACGAACGGGGACTCCTTGGCCTTCCGCACCAACTTCGAAGACTGCTCCTCATCGGCTGACCAATTCCTGTCGGCGCACATGTTGTTCGGTTACCTGTAGGGAACGAAGAGCGAGGTCACAAAGGGAGGAGCCCAGTCAGTCCGTATACTCGGGATTATTTATATGCCCTGTAATAAGCTGGAACACCCCGCTGTATTATTATAATACCACCTTAAATCACTGAAATAAAACAGCTTATGTGTATTAGAACCATGACTGGATGCTTGGTTAAGTAGTGGCTGTTCTGCATGTTGGAGAACCTGGTTCTGATATAAATCAAATACTGTATAAAGCATCTGTTTAGTTGATCTACTGGCCTGAGAGCAACCTGATAGGACCTTCCGTGACAAGGACATGCACCAGTCGCCCGCTGAAGTGTTGGCGCCACCTTAAATGATACGGCAGTTAAATTCTTGTTTATCAGTGGAAGACTTGCCAACCAATCAGCATTCAGTACGCGGTACCGCCAACCAATCAGCGCTCAGTAACCTCGGGCACAAGCCCGTAACTGCCGCACCTTTTAAGGTGGAACGGAAAATTCCAAGTAGACGCAACTTCAGCCGGAGTTACGCACCGTAATGAGGTTAACAGGTTAATGGCGTCGCGGTACCGGAGGACAGGGCTCGGATCAGTCCCGTAAGACGCTGTAAGGTAGACAGCTGATCTTAATGGCGCTGGCGAGGCGCTGCACTTCATGTTTTAGCTCAGTTTAGCCACCAGGCTAACAGAAACACATCAACGCAGACATGACTGAGGTCATCTTAGCAGGTTACCGGTCTTATGTCCCGCAATCCGAGCTTATTTAGACGGTCTGGCTGCGCTGGTCCACAAATATCCAGATGTTCCCGAACCTGCTGCGGTTCTTCCTCCTTAAGAAGCAGCAGCTCGTAAACCTGACCCGTTAGTGCATTACCGCCACCTGCTGGCTGAACCTGAGCACTACATTATAGGGAAGGTGCAGAAGAGCGCCGCCTGCTGGCTGAACCCGAGCACTACATTATAGGGAAGGTGCAGAAGAGCGCCATCTGCTGGCTGAACCCGAGCACTACATTATAGGGAAGGTGCCGAAGAGCGGCGCCTGCTGGCTGAACCCGAGCACTACATTATAGGGAAGGTGCAGAAGAGCGCCGCCTGCTGGCTGAATCTGAGCACTACATTATAGGTAAGGTGCCGAAGAGCGCCGCCTGCTGGCTGAACCTGAGCACTACATTATAGGGAAGGTGCAGAAGAGCGCCATCTGCTGGCTGAACCAGAGCACTACATTATAGGGAAGGTGCAGAAGAGCGCCACCTGCTGGCTGAACCTGAGCACTACATTATAGGGACCCTGCAGAACAGCGCCATCTGATGTTTATAAAGTATGCAAATAAAGTGATGAACGTTTTGTGTGCGCCCCCTAGTGTCTGACCAGAACACAGGAGCTGACAGAGGGGAAGGTTTCACCTCAAAGTCCTTGTAATCAAACAGAATGTAAAGATTAATAAAGATAAATAACATTTTTTTTGCACGGATAAGAATAAATTCACCGGATCATTTACCTGTTTTCTATTTTCAAATAACCGAATAATTCTTCATAATATTGACAGAAATCCATTTTATTTTGTGTTTCCACTCAAAAAAATAAAAACATAAATAACACATAAATTATTAAATTGCAAATTAAATTAAATGGCTAAACACGTCAGTTAACCACACGCTGTAATTTACAGTTCATTTATTTGCTCATGCAGTTCACTATTATATTCCCACTTGTTTATCGTTTGATTGTGTTTACCTTAGAACAATGCACAACATCCACCCAGTACCTCTCAGAGGAGTTGGGGTGATCCAGAACTGACCATCCAACATCAGTACCTGACTAATACTCAATCAAATCCTCACAGCAATGTTCACCATCAGAACCTGACCTCACAAATGTGTAGAAGCCTATTCCTCATTTCAGTTCAGTGATATGTGTATATACACACAGTCCAGTATAAAACACGCTCAGGACACGACTGTACAGTATGTTGACATACAATAAGAGCAAAACAATAAACAGACAACAAACACTGAGACACAGACGTGTACAGGTGTTTAACAGTGTCTCTACTTGCAAAATGTGTGAAATATGCATCAGTGTTCAGAGGCAGTGTTCAGTTAGGAATGGTATAACGACGTCCCCCTCTAAAAGCTCCCTCACAGAAAGGTCCTACATGAGGTGGTTCTGAATACGCTGCCTGATGTCTGAGACGCTGTTTATGATAGTGTGGAGAAGATTTCAGCCTTAAACTCCATTCATGGTGGAGGGATACATGCTGCAGGGCG
>CM067494.1:198757-216768 GCA_034552555.1 Semaprochilodus insignis
TATTTATTTTATATATAAGTATTTATTATTATTATTATTATTATTATTGTTATTATTATTATTATTATTATTTATTTATTTTTTGTTTATTTTTTAAAAAATTTTTTTAATGTTTTAATTTTTTATTTAAATGTCGGTACTACAAGACAATAAAAAAATATCACTCTTTTAATAATTTTCAGAGCAAGTTTCTGATACTGCTCAATCTGGCAACCCTGGTCCTCTTCTCTTTCAACAGCCAAAATCACAGCTCTTTAATTTTTCATGCTGTTTATAAAATAGAAGCTGCGTCTGATTAAAGTCTGATCAGTGATGGGGGTGAGGAGGGTCCTTATTCCAGGCCTCCCCCGAAATGTGTGGAATTGCTGTTATGCATGAGCAGGTGGAGCTAGAGACTAACAGAGACTGACGGAGAGGGCTTCTGTTGTCACCTGTCTCCTCAGGTGCCTGTGCTGTCCTGGTTTGATGACCTGGAGGACACAGAACTGCTGAACCTGCTACCTGTGTTTGAGGAGCTGAGTGGAGCAGAAGACGTCTGCGCCAAACTGAAGCAGCTCCGCGAGCCCTGACGAGGACCTTCTACACCCCCCGCCTGTCTTCATCGAGATCTCAGGCCGAGGGTATCCAGCACCGGGAGAGCCTTCAAAGCCTCTGAAATGCCTTATTCTGCCTGCAGACCACCACCAAACACCCGCACACTCCCGCGGAGGCACCTGAGCACGTCACCCTGACGTCAGACTGCCTCTCAGGGTCCACCTTAGGATGACGTTCACGTGTCCTCATCAGAAACAATCGGACCAGAGAGAGAACCCTGCTGAATCCATCCGAGCGGTTACTGGGTGGACAGTCCGTCCAGCTCAGAGCTCAAACCTCACGTTCCCGCTTAGCCGTTACACACTACCAACTATATCACTACCACACACGCGCTCACGGCAGGTTCTTCATCTCTCCCATCACACATGAAGCCTTTAAACCTGAGCTTCGTGCCTTCAGAGGGGACAAACCCCCGATTTATTTCTAGCCTGTGCATTTAAAGGGGAATTCCACCAAACTGTTTCTGCACACAGAGGTAAACAGTCATTCAAATGTTCTGTACAGTGGTGGTGGTGAGGGGAACCAGGGTTCTCCATGTCTAGAACACACATATAGACATTTTCTAAACCACCAGTGAACCTACACGTGTCTTCTGAGTGTATATGGAATGTTGATGATGGAAAACCTGGAAATACTAAGTTTCTTTGGGGGACTATTTGACCTCACAGCGCCCTGCAGCATGTATCCCTCCACCATGAATGGAGTTTAAGGCTGAAATCTTCTCCACACTATCATAAACAGCGTCTCAGACATCAGGCAGCGTATTCAGAACCACCTCATGTAGGAACTTTCTGTGAGGGAGCTTTTAGAGGGGGACGTCTGGTTACCTTCACCACCACTGGGAACAGATCTGACGTTATCTAGAACGGGGTGCGATCACTCTCTTTATCTTGTGTAATGGGTGGGGTCCCCCTTCCAGTCGAGTGAGTTTGAAAGTTAAGTTTGTGTCTTTCTCCGTGGCCATAAACATTTAGGGACCGTCTCCGATAACCGCTGTCCTGTTTCCTCTCGTGCGAGAACGGAGTTTAAGGTGGACGTGACGAATGCCAAGCTACCTTCCCCAAGCTTCCACTGCAGAAAAGATCCTGGCTCGTACAGTGACCTTAAAACAGTTATGGTATATCACATATCTCTGGTTCTGAGGTCGAAGGTGTGTATTGATTATCTCACTATATTAGCGGATCGTTTTGCTTATTTTAGGAGGTGTTTATCCGCCAGTTCTGTGAGAGAATGTGGCTAATAGACACGAGAAGTGATTAACCAAGGTTGTAATAACCCTGTAATAAGCTTCCCGGGGCGGGCCGAGGAGTGTAGGGTAGGTTAACATGCCGAGATCGTTTCTGCAGTGCAGGCTGTCGTTTCCTGGACAGCTAAAAGTTCTCTGCTCGTTAACAATCCAGCCCATACGCACAAATGTGTGGAATTCTGAACTAGGGCCTGATCGATACCAGGTGACATAAACAGCACCGTGGGCCGAGCGACCCAGAATCCTTCACTGTTTGTAATTTAATGAGCGTTTATATTTCTTCTGTTCTTTGGATCACGTCATAGGTGAAGGAGTTATGAGGCTACAGGTGAGGCCTGGATACCTTCACATGTGTTATTATAACTAGGGATGCACCGATCCGATACTGGGATCTGATATCAGTTCAGATATTAACAAAATTAGCTGGATCGGGTATCGGATAATTTGGCCGGTCCCCACTTTACTTCGTTGGCGATGCGTGCTGTGCCCTACGTCAGTAGCATGTTTGCAGGGAGCCTGTAGACGTATTCAGAGGAGCAGCGATGCGGAGCGAGCCGGAGCGGATTTGGGTTTACAGACTCTGTGAAGTCATGCTTATGTAAATCCTGATGCCCTACGTCTCTCCAACATGGTGACGTACACGGTTTATTAATTCAAAAATGGTATCAGATCAACATCAGGCATTGACTGATATGCAAAGTTTATGGATCTGTGCTGGTGTTGGAACCACTCGGTGCATCCCTAATTATAACTGAGATGTTCCCTGGAAGCGGAGCTAACGATCAGCTGATCCACACCGTCAGATTTCCTGATATCAATAAAAGTGATTATATATATACACTTCTACTGATATCAGATCATGTGACTGTGTGTGTGTATATATGTGTGCTGATATCGATCAGGCCCTGATCCAAATACCCAAAGCGTTTCTTTAAGATTAGCAATCATCTGACCCTGTGTTGGAGCTGGTGGTACTGAGCGCAGGGTTCCACTCGCTCTCTTTATGCATTGATTTATTAGGCATGATCTTTTTAAATTGTAGTGATGATGAAATCGGAGTGAAACATGGGTGCTAGACGTTTCAGTACCGCAGGCTATGCAGAGCACACATCACCCACAAGGCCTTCTAAACGTGCTGAGGCTGGAGGAGACTGTGAGAGGTTCTACAGTAGAGCTGAAACCTGCACCACCTCATATAGAAGCCCGGGGCGCGGTTCTGCAGTTGTCCCGGGAAGGGAAGGTTAAAATAGGGTCAGTTCAGGTGTTCAGGTTCAGGTTCTAACTCTAGAGTTCTAGTTCTGTACTCCACTGACCAGCCTGGCTCAAACGTACAGCAGCACGTCCCTCTGCAGAATAGCAATCTGAGAGTAAAGCACTGGAACCGAGCTGGAGACCACCCGGAAGCATAAGCCCCGCCCCTGCCCCGCCTACGGCACACTGATAGGCTGCGTAGTTTTGACCGTTGACAGTTATATCCATGGTAAGATAGTAAACGAGAGGCGATGGGAACAGATCGAGGGGTGGCAAGGTCGTCTCAGCGTGGCCCAGGTGGCTCAGAGATCAGATCAGAAATCCAGATTGGGCCGCCTGGTGATGTGAACGCAGCCTGTAAATCCAGTTCAGTATGTTAATGATTATTATCTACACCACCATCGAGGGTGAAGGTGTTCACTAGGGTGTAGTTTACGGGGTTTAACCCGTATGGAGCTCATCGGTAGACGAACTGGGCAAGCTAGCTTTCTAGCATGTGCGCTGCAGAGAGGCTTATCCAGTCCAGTATATACGTCTTACACACTGCGGTGTGTCTACCCTCGTCCTGTTCACTCCCTGCTCACAGGTCCGTTAAACCCAGTTATAAATACTGTAGCTCACTGTGAGGAATCGGATCCTGCTGAGTAAGACGATCATGTGTAGGTGATATTTCTCATTTTGAAATTTTACTAAGTCAGATTTTATCACTGCCGGTATAGTGAGAAACTTCGCTCACTAAGATCACTTCATCTGGACTACAGCGATCTCAAAATAACTTTCAATAATGAGTTTTTATCCGTCTCCAGTAGATATAAGATCATTTCCCTTGCCCTGATCTCATTTCTGCGTTGTGTGTATCCGTTTGCGGCTGTTGTAAGAATATTATAAGACTAATTAACTTTATTTCTGAATGTTTTTACTCGGTTTAAGCCGTAAAAGTCTGACTTTAATAGTTTAGAGTAATAATGTTGATGGTTTTAGTATTCATAAACAGGTAAATTACCTGAAAGTGGAACGTTTTTACTGGATAAAGTGACTTAACGCAGGTAAACAGTGTGCAGAAATGAGTCCTGTGATATTCCTGCAGCCGTCTCGGAGTGAGGAATGAGATGACTGGGTTTAAGGTGACTCCAGGTGTGTGCAGTAGTAGAAACTGGTTAAGACGGTGAGACGCTTCACAGCAGACAGTGTATCAGACTGTATGCAGCTCCAGATGCGCTCGGTCGGGTTCCTTCAGTGCCGTAGCGGCTGGCGTGCCCACTCTGGCCCGGCAGAACGCGGAGAGGAAAGGTGCTAGCTGTTCGGAATTCATACTGACGTGACTAGCGCCCTGTCTGACTCCTCCTCATCAGATATGCCCCGCTCAGTGGTGCTGTTCATAGAGACTGATCTGCAGTCTGTACTGATCATCCACAGTCTGAACCTCCAGCCCTGTACCAAAGCTCTGACACCCTGTGGGCTCAGACCGTGTGTGGTAGTGTTTGGTGGAGCTGTTAAAGGGTCCTGCTGTTATATGACCTCACTGATAAATATGTACCTTCTAGAAGTTCAGAGCTTAATGCTCATAACGTGGAGCCACTAATCCGCTGCAGGACGTATAATCTAGGCAGGGAAACGCGTCCTCAGCACTAATCTCATATTCCACGTCATAAGACTGTTATAAGGTCATATAACCTGCCCAGTTAAACGGTCTGATAGTAGAATATGACACGTTTACATTTCTCGTAATGTGGAATATCAGACATGCTGGCTGGATTAGGATGTTTTCACCTGCTCAGATATCGTGTTCTGCAGCGCAGTGAGGACCAGAGACTAACCCTTCAGTCTGCCTTCATAGGGACTTCATAACACCTGCATGACTATCGCCATAATCAGGGCACCATACCCGAGTATGAACAGCTTATGTCAGTGTTCACGACATCATAAGATTTTAATAGAACAGGTTACATGGTATTTACCTAAGATCCCTGGAACTGAGGGGTCGGGCATTAGTTTATAACACTGTTATAAAGCATCGTTAGCTATACTGCTTATAAGACTTAACTGTTCTTATCTGAGCTGGCCTCAGCCTTATACATGCCTGTGAATGACGCTTTATAACAAGGTTATGAACTAAAGACATGTCCGTCACTTTTAGTCTCCCGCAGGTCAGTACAGTGACTTATATCTTATGAACACTGACATAAGCTGTTCATAACCATAACCCAAGGTCTCGTTAACAGTACAGTAAATTACAGTTCAATTCAGTTCAGTGATTTAGTGAACAGAAACAAGTTTAAAACAAAATACACCCTGTGGAAACGTGTGTTCTCGTTATGAGACTGCAGTAAGAATCTTATATTTAATCTTTTACTTCTTTTAGGTCCTGTATCTGATGAAAGTGTTTATTTCTCAGACAGGTAGTTATCTGTCGCTTTCGCAGGTAGAAATGTGTAAAAATGTGTTTATTATAAATAGTATTCTTACAACAGTCCCAGAATGAAAATATACATTTGGACTACATATCAGAGTTAGCGCCACCTCTCTGTGAGCTCCAGCGCCACCTATCAGAGTTAGCGCCACCTCTCTGTGAGCTCCAGCGCCACCTATCAGAGTTAGCGCCACCTATCAGTGAGCTCCAGCGCCACCTATCAGAGTTAGCGCCACCTATCAGTGAGCTCCAGCGCCACCTATCAGAGTTAGCGCCACCTATCAGTGAGCTCCAGCGCCACCTATCAGAGTTAGCGCCACCTATCAGTGAGCTCCAGCGCCACCTATCAGAGTTAGCGCCACCTATCAGTGAGCTCCAGCGCCACCTATCAGAGTTAGCGCCACCTATCAGTGAGCTCCAGCGCCACCTATCAGAGTTAGCGCCACCTATCAGTGAGCTCCAGCGCCACCTATCAGAGTTAGCGCCACCTATCAGTGAGCTCCAGCGCCACCTATCAGAGTTAGCGCCACCTCTCGGTGAGCTCCAGCGCCACCTATCAGTGAGCCTCTAAAATACAGTATGAATGGGTGCAGTGTGTTTATCAGTTCAGAGGTGGAGTAGATATATGATGCCGTATAACCATCATACCTCCCTATAAATATAGAATTGCGTGTGAGTTCAAATCACACATAACAGCAACAGCACTGGAGATACATGTCCTTTATTGGACAGTGGTTAGGTGTGTGTATGTTTTATTCCAGCACTTGGTTGAAACGTATGTTTCTGCTGTCAGAAGAAAGACGAGCCGGTTAACTCCCTGTGCGCTCAGAATGATGAATTATCCTGTCGTCCGTCCAGCTTCCCATATTTTGTAGCTTTAAGCGCGGTCAGATCCACCAGATCGGGGACTAAAGTACATGTTTCGGTGCAGGTCCGTCTCCTCGGCATGAAAATCGACCAGCTCCGCAGTTTCAGTGAGTTTTCAAACTTCATCAATATCCAAAATGTAAAACACACCGGCCCCAGAATAGAGCCCTGAGGAACCCCAGTAACGCTCCACAGATCGTCCTCTGTTGCTTGTAATACGTGTTATTCAGCACTTACGCAGGTCTCATGGAGTCCCCATGTAGGTGGCCTTCAGATGAAGCGCCCCCACCAGTTTCTCACTGCAGCTCCACAGCGTACGTCCAATCCGGTTGCTGGAAGTGAGGTGAGGTTTCTAGGAGTTTCTGCTGGTCAGAGAAGCTTTTATAGATGGAATAAAATACCAAATAATTTAGCCTCCTGCAGCGCTGCTGTGCTTTCACAGTGACCATGACTTCGTCAGAAGTGCAGAGTACTTGTAATCCGAGGAGGTGCACTGAAAGTCGGGTGCTCGCTTTAAAGGGCCCATATGACGGAGAGCCTAAGTGTGATGTAGTTTGTAAACGTAGTTCGTACCTGGAAACTAAGCTAAGTTCACTGTTTATGTGATGTCACAAAAACCAACACATATGCACCTATCTGCCTATTCAGACTACGGCAGTTTAGTCCCGCCCACTCACACTGAATGAGTGCTTTTTTTAATTACAGGTACAGCCAGTCAGAACAGAGCTCATTTGCATATGTCAGTGTTAAAGGCGCAGTTGGGAAAAATGGTCTCTGACTGGTCTTCGTCACTGTTTTGGTACACACAAACGTCACAGACGATCTCAGGGTGAGAATATGGGCCCTTTAATATGGTCCACTACTGTGGGCCCTTTAGGAGTTCCAGTATGGAGTTTTGTAAGCCGATGTCGTGCCCCGTTTTTGCCTTTCTGCTCCTTTTTCTACGGGCAGAGTTGTATTTCCTGTTTCCCTGTTTGCCTTTAGGCGTTTTGATGTATATGTCATGTTTGTTTATGTGTTTACTCTTTACCCTCACGCGTTTAAAGACGAGCTCATTACTGATGTCCAAGCTATTCACTGCAATACAGTGTGGTGGTGACGGTCAGTCCACTCCAGCTGGTGGTGACCAGTGTACGGGCCGCGGGGGACTTGATTTTAACTAGGCTGTCGGTCAGAGCAGTGAGGGAGGGGATACGGAGAGCGCCCCCTGCTGTTTGAGTAGGTGAATAATGAATGCTCACTTACAGCAGTCACTACATCATCTCAGTCTGAGGGGACTAGCTGACCCTGAAAGACCTCCACTAGTCTGATCATTCAGGACCTCGCAGTCATGCGGCAGGTCCTCTGTTCCTCCGTGGAGAACTGAGTGGCAATTCCAGGTGCTCCCAGCAGAGGGTGCGGTTCTGCACGGTCCCCTCCCTGTACCTGTGCTGTTGGAGTTCTAGATGTAGTCCTCAGTCCTCCAGGTGGACTACAGATACTCAGCTGACCGAGTGACCAGTGTTAAGATCAGGTCCACCGCGGCCCGGATTCGGTCGGGACAGGTGGAACAGTGCAGTGTTTACTGATTGTGATGTATTACACCAATGAGATGAGGAGACCTTCTTGGTCGGATCTGATTGGATCGTGGTGCAGCTGAGGAGAACCCCGGGTCGTCCCGAGTGAACGCGGAGAATAAGTGTTGCCAATTTCTGACTATGCACATCCAGAACATGCTGTACAATGCAGACACAGCCGTGTGTGTAGACTGGGGATGTTTAGTCCTGGATACAGAGGAACCATCCTGAGGAACCTGCAGTCGTCCACATGCTGGAGGTTATATGGTTTATTTTTGAGCTTATTTTGATTTGACTTTTTGAATTATGAAATTGGCAATAAAGGTATTGATTCTTTCCTCTGTGTTGTGATTCTGTTTTTACTGCCATCGTTTTTTAGAGCATCGACACTTATAACACATTCATAAGACGTACAGTACAGTGTTAATATATCTGGAACCTTCTCATGGAACAGTTCCACAGTGGTGTAGGCATCAGACGAGGCTGTCCACTGTCCCATACCTGTTCAGCCTA
Organism: Semaprochilodus insignis; assembly: GCA_034552555.1. Lineage (NCBI taxonomy): Eukaryota > Metazoa > Chordata > Actinopteri > Characiformes > Prochilodontidae > Semaprochilodus > Semaprochilodus insignis. Next base: position 207,195 of record CM067494.1, read on the forward strand.
CACAGAAGCTGGAATGAGAGAAGCGGGACTGGAGGAAGATGGCTGAGGACTTACATCAGTGCCCTGGATGACAGAACCCTCTTACAGATTCTGTTCTGGTTTGTGCAACTAATTTTGAACTGTTTGTTAAGGTCTGTGTTGAGGTGCTTGTTCAGAGATAAAGAGCTTTTTGCCTAAACTAATCACACTGTGACGGAGAACCAAGGTCACCCCTGCTTGGCAGGACGGAGCAGCTGAGCTTTCCCACACACGCTGCAAGGATCAGAACCTCCAAACGCAGCTCAGACTGAGCTACAAGCTTCATTATAGTCAGATTTCCAGCTCCGGAATGACGTGATGAAGAGCTTCACACTACTTTCACTGGTCCAGAGTGGAATCACCCCGCACCCCCGGTGTGTGTACTGCAGTATCGGGGGGTTTATTCTTCACTGTGTGGAGGTGGATCCAGGTTGGTGTGACGTGTAACGTCCTTCAGGCTTGTCTCCGTCCTGTGATGCTAGAATTCTGACCTTAACCGAATGTGTTTTATCATCTCATTTCAGCAAATACCACCAAAATAAACCAGCACAGGACGCAGCGTTACTGAGGGCTGGGAATCTGGAAAGCTCTTATTAGGAAGCTGGAAGAACTGGGTGGACAAAAGGGACTTCTGGTTGTGCTGGCAGGAAAGAGCATCAGCTTTACCGCTGGTGGAGAAGATGTGGAAGAGGTGAACAGCTGTTAGCTCCTCAGATCAGCACCCAGGAGAACCAGCTCCACAGATCATGTCTCTCCATAAACAACAATTGAGGTTGTCCAGGATGTGGTCTTCTCTGTGGACCTTCATGGATGTGAAGACAATAAACAAGCAGGACAGGAACCGTACTGAGGCTTTAGAACCTCGGACAGCACAGGAAACATCCTGGATCAAATCAGTCCTCACCTCTCGCTCAAAGCTCAGAGGCAGAACCCAACTGAAGCACTCGTTCTGGAGAGGAAGAAGGTCACTGGGACAGTGAAGGTGAGAGAGGAAGCGGACAACCAGCTACAAGATGAATGGAGGCAGTTGGAGAGATCAGGAACCAGCCATTCAGAAGCTCTGGAAACTCTCGGGTCTGTGTGGGGGGTCCACCTGTTTATCAGTCTGTGTTTATCGGTTTGGTGTTTTGAGGGTGCCAGTTTTCACAAGAACTTCCAAACGGTTCTGATTGGGAAAAGATTAACAGCCTTTATCAGCTTCATCCGTATGGAATCCAAAACTGGAATTTGCCCAGAGGAGCACATATTAGATCTTTATGACGTTCCCCAAAGTCTGAGACAGTGATCACCAACCTCATCCTGGATATCTACAGTCCCGCAGGGTTCAGTGCCAGCCTGGATCTAACAAGCCCTTCCACCTACATCCCAGCTAATCCAGCCAATCAAGGATTGGACTCCTGAGGACATTCTTGGAGCAGGTGTGGCAGACGGTGGTTGGTGGAGGTCTGCACTTCCTGAAGATGTGGAGTGATTATGTGGCTGATAGCTCGACTGGGTGTTGGAAGGTGGTTGATGTGGTATTCCAGGTGGTTGTTAGAGTGTTCGAATGTTTTTTCCTGGTTGCTAAGGTGTTGTAAGATGTTTCTATGTAGTATCCAAAGGGGTTTCCTAGTATCCCCAATACTAGGAAGGCAGACAGAGAGAGAGATAGAGAGTACAAATAGTGAGAGAGAGATAGAGAGGGAGAGAGAGAGAGAAAGAGGGAGGGAGAGAAAGAGGGAGGGAGAGACAGAGAGAGAGAGTGAGAGATAGAGAGAGTACAGATAGCAGTGATAGAGATACTGATGAGGTGTTGCTGTGGAGAGGTGTACTCCTCTTCCTCCGCTCCGGGGGGTTTATGGTCCTCCAGCTGCTCCTCCTGAAGCTGGCTGGTCTTTTGAATGCAGCTGATTTGCCTGCTCTGCTCCGTATCTTTCCTCTGATCTTCCTCCTGATTGGACGAGGAGATAAACGAGAGCGAGCGCATGCAAACACAATCAAATCCAGGCTGTGTGAGACCTCTGTTAAAGAGGAGGAAGGAGAGGGGGAGAGGGAGACGCGGGATCTGTCAGGTGTACGGCAGGACTCTGCTCAGAGACCAGCTCTACCAACTCGCCCAGCACTACCAGCTCGCCCAGCACTACCTGCTGCACTTCTCCAGGTATGCCTTGATATTCCACACACTAACATCACTTCACACCTGTAAACAGGTTCTAGACCTGAGGGGAACTGTACTAGAGTAGGATGGTCATTTTTGGCACTGAGTGAAGCATGAATGAATGACTGACTGACTGACTGAATGAATGAATGAATGGTGATTGTAAAGTGACTTTGAGGATGAGAAACATGCTGTAGAAATGAAAGGACTGTTAGTAGTACTTTTAGTAGTAATAGTAGTATAGTAGTATTAGTATTAGTAGTAGTAATAGCAGTAGCAGTAGTAGTGGTATTAATATTAGTAGTAGTAATAGTATTAATATTATTAGTGATAATAGTAGTATTAGTATTATTAGTATTAGTAGTAATAGTATTATTAGAAATAGTATTAGTAGTATTAGTAAAAATAGTATTAGTATTAGTAATATGAGTAGTATTAGTATTAATTGTATTAGTAGTATTAGTATTAGTATTAATGTTAGTATTAGTAGTATTAGTATAGTAGTATTAGTAGTATTAGTATTAGTAGTATTAGTAATATTAGTAGTATTAGTATTAATTGTATTAGTAGTATTAGTAGTATTAGTATTAATGTTAGTATTGGTAGTATTAGTATAGTAGTATTAGTAATATTAGTAGTAATAGTATTAGTATTAGTAGTGTTACTACTAGTAATAATAGTATTAGTGTTAGTAGTATTAGTATTATTAGTATTAGTAAAAATAGTATTAGTATTAGTAATATTAGTAGTATTAGTATTAGTTGTATTAGTAGTATTAGTATTAATGTTAGTATTAGTAGTATTAGTATAGTAGTATTAGTAACATTAGTAGTATTAGTAGTAATAGTATTAGTGTTATTAGTATTAGTAGTATTAGTAGTACTAGTTGTAGTATTAGTAGTACTAGTTTTAGTATTAGTATTAGTAGTAATAGTATTAGTATTAGTAGTCTTAGTACTAGTAATAATAGTATTAGTGTTATTAGTATTAGTAGTATTAGTAGTACTAGTTTTAGTATTAGTAGTAATAGTATTAGTATTAGTAGTGTTAGTATTAGTAATAATTGTATTAGTCATTTCACAGCTGTAGGAGAACACAGAATTTGGAGTCTGGAACTCTGAAGTTGCCGCTCTGCAGTCGGCATATTGACCGTATCAGGAATTCTGGGTCGGATCAGGATTTCCTGATCCTGTAATAAATACAAATGGAGTTTGAATCTGACGTCACCCTGAGACCCTGTGGCTCTGAGTGGACCTGCACCTGAACTCTGTGTTCTATTAAAACTAAAGGTTCTAGATTCCATCATATCACCACCCCAACAACCACAGCACTACCCACACACCCACACCGCACCTGGTGTTCAGTGAGACGTGACCATGACCAACAAACACACCTTTAAACAGCTGAACACGCAGACAGTCATTCCACTTCTCATTAACACTAAGAGCTCAGTTAATGTGTTTGGTGTGTCGGTTCTGATGTTCTTAATGTTCTGCACACATTTTCAGACTTTGGGAAAATTTACTTCAAAACACTGATCTACTGAGGGACGGGGCGGAGTCTCACTTCCTGCTCTAAAATGCAGGGGGGTGGCTAAAATATCAGGCCCCGCCAACAGACAAGCCATCTTTGTGTTTCGGAGAAACATGGGACTGTGATTTTTTGGGTTTTGTGTTAATGTTTTTATTTAAAAATGAAACTCCAAATACAAAATGATGATTAAAATTAGAACAATTTATAAAAATATATTTAGTATTTTCAGAACTGCAAGTCATGTGACATAACATTCCTAACGTAACATTTTGGGGGCAGACTAATAGAAGGACCACTATAAATAAAGATTATATATTTATCTTATTACTATCTCTATTAATATTTTGAGATCAGAACATGATGCTTGTAAATATCTAAGATCTGAATTATTTATTTTTTTATTTTTTTATTTACTGATTTAAACGAATTCAGTAGAACTATTTTCTCAGTTTCTCCATAATGGTAAAAATCTGTAAAATTACATGCGTTTAATTCATTAGAAAATTTCCCTTTCACTTTCATTTACCCCAGTTCAGCAGATTCGCCGGGTTCAGCCAGTTCTGACATGCACTACTGTATATAAGAGCTTTATTAATATGCAGTTATTCCAGTTAAATGGATCTGATCATCAGATCTGACAGTCCTGACAGTGACAACGCTGTATACAGTGTTCCTGTTCCTCCAAACTGCCCCCTGGGTATCACCTGCTGGGGTGTGTGGGGCGTTTTGGTCAGGTTGGTCTTATGATACATTAATATGTCATATTTTGGCTACTTAATGACCCCATAACTCATCCAGTCTGACCCCACAAGGATCCAGTCTGTGTCGGAAGGGAAACGTATGCAAATATCAGGTTTAGAACGTCGGTTCACCACAGGATGGGAATAAAGTCCTTACATGGACAGGAAAACAACTTAGACCTGGACTTCCTAATCCGGAGTTCCTGAGTTAAGCCTAAAGTTAGACCTGTTTAGACCCATTTAGACCCGTTTAGACCCATGTAGACCTGTTTAGACCCATTTAGACCCATTTAGACCCGTTTATCTGGCAGTATAAACACTACATTAGAATAAATACACACATCAAAGCAGTAACATGTGAGGAGAGTGTTTTGTACTGGTTGGTGCTTCGGGGCAACACACCCGTTTACCTCCCTGTATGATGTATGACATGATACATAATTAATGCCAGTAGGTAATAACAATGAGCGTTTAAAGGAGCCGGTGTAAAGCTGTTTCTGTGTCTCGTTATCTGCTGGTGGGCATTTCCAGTCCTCTGTCTGGCTTGGTGCAGTTCACAAAGCAAAGTAAATGTTTGTGGTGTGTTATGAATGTGTTACGAATGTGTTATGAATGTTCATATGGACGTGTTTATATAGACGTGGTATTCATTACAGAAACTACCCAAACTAATTCTTCGTCTTTTCGTCCGTTTGTTAGAATGTAAAGTTCATAGAAATTATGTGTGTGTTGTGAGGAAATATGTTTGTTGCCCAGAAGCAGCAAGGATCACCAGTGTCACTGATGCAGCCGGTAGTCACTTACACAGCCCCCTCAGAGACCCCTGCAGTTATTGATTATTGATAGATGAAGAACTGCTTGTGTTCTGTGTATGAAATGTAAATGATGTTCAGTGAAACGTGTTCAGTGTCTAGAAGCAGCGTGCGGTATGCTTTACTGGTGTCGTCAGCTTAATGATAAATGATCTTTTATTAAAAGAGCAGGAGACATCGTTACAACATTCCACATTTCATTAAAACAACATGGAATTAACTCGTATTATTTTCATTCTGAATATTTAGATTAATTTAACTGTTTCTTAGGTGACGCTCTGTATCCTTTATTTCCACTGTCGGCCCAAAATAATCCCAGCACGTCAGATTTATTGTCCTTTTTTTTTGTGATGAGTTCTAAATGTTCTCTTTCTGTTTCCAGATTAGTATCTAGAACCCTCTGATGCACCATGGAGCACACGTTCAGAGCCGTCACACAAACTCCAGGCATTATCATCTGGAGGATTGAGGTATTTATTTACAGTATTTCTATTTTACTATTATAGTGTGTCCTGTTTCACTCTCTCTCTGTAAGTCTGAAGCCACTTTCTGATGCTGTGTTCTCTGTTGAACAGAAAATGGAACTGGTTCTGGTTCCGGAGAAATCTTACGGGAACTTTTACGAGGGGGACTGCTACGTTCTGCTCTCTGTAAGTTCTTTTCAGCACAGTCCTCACAAGTTCACTGACAAACTACCACAAACTTGAACCCACATGAGCACTCTCACTGCTAAACTAAAGGTTCCTGTGAGGTTCCTGGCTTGGATGTACGGTTCTAGGAAAAACGTAGCTGCCCAAATTAGAGCCACAGAAATGTGTCTTAGTGGTAGAAAACATCTTTAATCCACACCTTTAAAAAGAGGGCCGTTCAGGGGTTCCTTTATACAGAAAATGGTTCTATATAGAACCCTGAACACTCAAAGAACCCGTTGCATGATTTCTTCACGTTGTGAACGAGTTCTTCAGAACGATGAATAGACTTGTATAAGGTTCTGTAAAGAACCTCATTGACAAGGGCTCTTTATAAAACGGTGGTGCTGGTGTGAGTGGATCAGACACAGCAGTGCTGCTGGAGTGTTTAAACACTGTGTCCACTCACTGTCCACTCTATTAGACACTCACACCAGCACCACGTCAGTGTCACTGCAGTGCTGAGAATGATCCACCACCCACATAGTACCTGCTCTGTGGTGGTCTTGTGGGGGTCCTGACCATTGAAGAACAGGGTAATACAGTACACAGAGAAACAGATGGACTACAGTCTGGACCTGTACAACTACAGAGTGTCCTGTATGGTCAGTGGAGCTTTTAGTTGTTGGCCATCAAAGTTTTTTGGCTCACAGGACTGACAGTTTGGGAACCCTCACTATAGAACCCCTAATGTGGAGGTTCTCCACACTTCGTAGGTCTTGTTTATTAAGGGAACCAGAAGTGGAGGGGAACCTTGAGTGCTGCGGTTGTTGTGGATGAACGCGTCCTCTGTTCCTCCTCAGGGTTTATGATGGTGTCGTGCTGTTGTTTGTGTTGCTGCTGTTTTGTGTTTCTGTTTTGCATCTTTAAACATACTGCAAAGAAAACAATGAGTCCGGAACCTCCTCCAGCCCCTCCCTCGTCCCTCTCTTCCTTTATCTCCTCTTCTGTTCCGTGTTGTTCCGTTTATCCCTCCATCTTCACAGTTTACTATCATGATATTTAATTTTTATTAATACAGTAAATAAGTGAGCAGTAAAATTCTATTGTATGTTAAAACAAATAAAATACACATATTTCTACTGTATTTCAGTCAGTGGTAATAGTGGGCACTATATACTCCTTCATCTGATTCACTGGTCTGAGATCAGTAGTTTCTAATTACCGTATTATATACACATCATCTTCAGAACAGCTGCACCCAGAAGGAGTCAACCCATAGGACTGAAACTTGGTGTGTAGGTTGGACACTGTGAGACATGCTAGTGATTCAAGTTTCACACTCAACCGCACATGTGACGTAGGCAAGGACGGGTCTTATCTCTGTACCTGACTGACCCAACAGCCACGATTGCAGTAGGGGTTACTGTAGGGGTTAGAGTTTAGTGCAGCACCATTGGCAGACGGCTGCACCACGCAGGACTACATGCACACAGACCGTTACCACGACTGTCCTTAACACCACGTCACCGTCACCAAAGACTGCAATGGTGTCGTACCAGACTGTCATGGAGTGACTCAGAACGGCAGCGGGTCATCTTCAGTGACGAGTCCCGCTTTAGTCTTGGTGGAGACGACCCACGGATCCGTGTGTGGAGGCACCGTGGTCAGCGCCAAGACGAACGGTTTGTTGTCACGCGTCACACGTCCAGAAGGCCTGGTGTCACTCCACCTCCACCCCTACCGCACCATCTGCAGGAACTGTGTGAGGATATTCAAGCTGCATGGGATGGATTATCACAGGACACCATTAGGAACCTCTACAGCTCCATGCCGAGACGTCTGGCGTGTTGGGTTAGCAAACACGGCGGCCTGACGCCATACTGAGAGACAGACTTCTGTATGTGTAGCTCAATAAATATTGATCATATCAGTCTAAATTTATCATCAGTTATTGATCCTGGTGACCTTTATCTTCCTTCCCAACACACCTGCAATCCCACACCTCCTTCTGGGTGCAGCTGTTCTACAGGTGATGAGTTTATATTAGGACAGCTCAGGTTTTGGTGATACTGACAGTGGAGATTAACAGTCACTCCCTGTTCACCCCGCCATGGTAGAGTATCCCAAATCGTAGATATGACGTTCAGTATCTGCCAGTTATGGATATAAAATATCACTGAAGCTGAAAAGCGTCCTCCTGGTATCATGGCACCCCGGTACAGACTGTAGTGTCTGATCCTCCTCTCCCGCCTCTCTCTGCACGTCCACAGACGAAGAAGGTGGGCTCGGCCCTGTCCTACCACATTCACTACTGGATCGGCTCTCAGTCCAGTCAGGATGAACAGGGAGCTGCTGCTGTTTACACCATCCAGCTGGACGACTTCCTGGGCTCCACGCCGGTCCAGCACCGTGAGGTCCAGCACCATGAGTCAAGCACTTTCTGTGGATACTTCAAACAGGGCATCATGTGAGACCCTTCAGTCCTTCGTCTGCTTGTCTGTTTGCCTGTTTTGTCTGTTTGTCTGGTTATGGTTGTTTGTCTGTTTGTATTTAGTTTATGTTTAAACTCTAATTTGTGAAACCTTCCAGAATTTCATTCATCAGTAAACAAATTGGTCAGTTGCTAGGGTGTTGCTATGGTATCCTGGGTGGTAGCTAGAATGTTGCTATGGCATTCTTAGTTATTTTCCAGTTGCTACAGTGTTGCTAAGTGTATGTCTTTGCTTCACTCCTGGTTGCTAGGTGGTTGCTATAGTGTGCAAAGTGATTACTAGGTGTTGCTAAACAAATGCTATGTTATCATGCCAGGCAGTTGCTATGGGAATACTAAATAGCATTACATTTGGTAACTAGGGTGTTGCTAGGTAGTTGCTATGATGCTTTAGATGGTTGCTAGGCAATTGCTTAGCTGTTCCAATGGTTTCCAAGGCAGCTGCTAGGATGTTGCTAGGTGGTTGCTATGGTATTCCAGGTGGTCCCTAGGGTGCAGTAACGCAACTCTGGTGGATGCTAGGCATTGCTAAGCAGTGATGTTCCAGATACTTCCCAGCTTGTTGCTATGGTGTGTCTGTTCTGGGCTACTGTAGGAACATGGTGGTGGTAGTCTCTGCTGGAAGACGAGCTGCTCCTATGTAGATATGAAGCTCGTTCTAGATAACCAGAACACACAGAGATCTGTAGATACAGGTAATTATACACTAATGAGGACCCAGTTCTGTGGATCATATTCTGTTTCTGATAACAGACACTAAATCTCACACACTGCTCCTTTAAGAGAAACCCATTGTTACAGCCTCGTTAGCGGTGAGTTCTTGTGTGACCCAGTGGAGTGTGTGCTTCGTATGGAGGGAAGTAGGAAGAGAAGATGACTCCAGGTAGAGTAGATATCTGACTGACTTCAGGATTGAATTTCATGCAAAGGCCATGCAGGTAACTCATACGACTTCCTTGTTGAATGCTCAGATAATCTCGGTGCTAAAATAGACCTCTGGTCTGTAGTTGGTGTCATGCCCGTATAAGGGAATCCAGGTCCAAGCCATTTATCCCTAAGGCAATAATCACGACATCCCACCCGGGAATAAACAAAGGGGTTAGGGGTTTAGTGTAAATGTAAGGGTGAGGGGTTTAGTGTAAATGTAGGGGTTAGGGGGTTTAGTGTAAATGTAGGGGTTAGGGAGTTTAGTGTAAATGTAGGGGTTAGGG
>CM067494.1:221708-234421 GCA_034552555.1 Semaprochilodus insignis
GGGTTAGTGTAAGTGTAGGGGTTAGGGGTTAGTGTAAGTGTAGGGTTAGGGGTTAGTGTAAGTGTCGGGGTTGGGGGTTAGTGTAAGTGTAGGGGTTTAGTGTAAGTGTAAGGGTTAGTGTAAGTGTAGGGGTTAGGGGTTAGTGTAAGTGTAGGGGTTAGGGGTTAGTGTAAGTGTAGGGGTTAGGGGTTAGTGTAAGTGTAGGGTTAGGGGTTATTGTGAATGGATATGTTTTAAACCCGAGTTGATCACAGTGGATCTCTTCCTCTGCCTCCTCAGTTATAAGCAGGGAGGAGTGGCATCAGGAATGAGACATGTAGAAACTAACTCCTATGATATTCGAAGGCTCCTCCACGTGAAAGGACAGAGGAAGGTGACCGCTAAAGAGGTGAGAACGAGCAACTGACCCCTGTTAATACACAGTAGGTTCCTTTACATGTTTATTCATAGACCACTGTAGACTTTAATAAGAGTCCTCCATAGTTCAGTGTGTGAGGTGTAAACAGAGTGATCGAGAGCGGGTTTGGTGTGAGGTGTAAACAGAGTGATTGAGAGCGGGTTTGGTGTGAGGTGTAAGGAGAGCGATCGAGAGCGGGTTTGGTGTGAGGTGTGAACAGAGTGACTGAGAGCGGGTTTGGTGTGAGGTGTGAACAGAGTGATTGAGAGCGGGTTTGGTGTGAGGTGTGAACAGAGTGATTGAGAGCGGGTTTGGTGTGAGGTGTGAACAGAGCGATCGAGAGTGGGTTTGGTGTGAGGTGGTTCAGATGTTCTGTACAGTGGTGGTGATGTGAACCAGGGTTCTCCATGTCTAGAACACACATATAGACATTTTATCTAAACCACCAGTGAACCTACACGTGTCTTCTGAGTGTTATATGGAATGTTGATGATGGGAAAATCTGGAAAACCTGGAAATACTAAGTTTCTTTGGGGGACTATTTGACCTCACAGCGCCCTGCAGCATGTATCCCTCCACCATGAATGGAGTTTAAGGCTGAAATCTTCTCCACACTATCATAAACAGCGTCTCAGACATCAGGCAGCGTATTCAGAACCACCTCATGTAGGAACTTTCTGTGAGGGAGCTTTTAGAGGGGGACGTCTGGTTACCTTCACCACCACTGGGAACAGATCTGACTTTATCTAGAACAGAGCGTTTCACACTGAACCCACTCTGAATGATTAATTATGCAGGAATTCTGAAACATTAGTGGACTTCCCCTTTCATATTAATGTAAGTATATTTGAACTGGTGAAATGTAAACTCTGTTTGAAGGTGGAGATGAGCTGGAAGAGCTTTAACCTTGGGGATGTTTTCCTGCTGGACGTTGGAAAGACCATTATCCAGTGGAACGGACCCGAGAGTAACAGACAGGAGCGACTGAAGGTCTGACTGTTCTGCACCGCTTTATTTGTGTAGTGGTTTATACTGAACAACAATCTGGTGCTCCAGAACAGTGCTCAAAAAGGCTTAGGTGGAGTTAGTGTTAGGCTTAGTGTTTGGGTGAAGGTTGGGGTTACAGTGAGTGTTAACATTAAGATTAGGGGAGAGTTAAAGGAGCGATATGTAAGATTTATAGTTTAAAATGACCTAAAATGATCAACAGAGTGTGACGTAATAACAGGTGTGATGGTGTATCAGAGGTGTCTGTGTACAGTACTGCAGAGGTATCTAATGAAGTTAGCATGCTAACCAGCTAACCTCGACCCGTCCTGTCTGTAATACCACTCTGTACCTGAGGAGGCGATAGTGAGTCACTGTAGTGCTGTAGGAGTGGAGTCAGTCCAACATGAGAGGATGGAGAAGTAGCTCTGCTGCCCCGACGGTGTATTCTAACCTCCTATCAGTCATGGTGAAGGAGCTGCTCCCGGTTAGATCAGTTAAGGGCAGGTAGACAATGAGAGGAGCAGCAAACACAACCATGGCTGAAGCTCCTGGAGAGGGACCACCACCACCGCTGCCACCACCGCCACCGCTGGCACCACCGCTGCAAACAGAAGGAGTGATATAAACAGAAGCAGAAGAGGAGTTAACACTGGTGCTGCTCTCCACCGCTGGAGATGCTCCTGGAGAGGAAAGGGAGGAAGTCTGATGATGAACTCGGAACGTTTTATTCCTGAAGTTCTTGTATTAATAAACCGTGTGGTATAATGTTATGAAATATGAAACTCACTTGTGTGTTTAAGGTGGTAGTACCTTCAGGCTCCTGCAGATGGCGCTGCACGAGGATGATGGGTCTATAAATCCCTGCGGGGTGTGAGTGACGGGATCCATAGATTGGGAAGAGGTGGTACAGTGCAGAGAATGTCTCGTTCCATGTGTGGAAAATGGCTCCAGAGCAGATGTTAATGATGGGCTAAAAGGAGTGACTGCATTTGGGCGTGTCAAAGACCATAGTGTGAAGGAAGTAGCTGAATCTGCAGGTGTATGGAAGCGTACGGTCATACGGGTCTACCAGCAGTGGCTAAAATCCCAGTCTACAGGGAATTCTCCTCGGAATTGTGCCAGGGAAGGCATCCACCAAATCTGGACCAACTGCCCAATTCTTTGATGTAAGAGTGTCTGAACATTGATGTGGACTACATCCAGAAACTTGTCCAGTACATGCCCAATCCAGTCACAGCTGGTATTGGTGCTGGTGGAGGAGTTACAGACTGGTAGGAACGGATCAGTCACAGGGGGGGTCCGGTGGGCTTATTTAAAAAAAAAAACTATGACCCTGATCACCATGTAACTGTCAACAGTTGCTATAACCTGTAACACCCATGTCAGTCAAGCTGCTAATTAGAATATTAGTCCACACCCAGTCTGGTATCAGATCATTAATTCGTCTACTGAGCTGCTTGTCCTCCTGAGTGGTGGGGGGTGCTGGACCCTCATTGGGCAGAAGGCAGGAAACACCCTGGACAGGCCGCCAGTCCATCACAGGGCACAGTGTTGTTTCTATGAACACTGAAGAATCAGACTAACACGTGTGACCCTGCTCTGCGTGCTGTGGTGCATTGTGGGACGTTAATGATGAGCTGTGTGTGTTTAATGAAGGGGATGCTGCTGGCCAAGGACATCCGTGACCGTGAGAGAGGAGGGAGAGCTGAGATCGGGGTGATCGAGGGGGATGCTGAAAAGGCTTCCCCTCTCCTAATGGAAGCTCTGATGGCTATCCTCGGTGAGCGGCCTGCCAAACTGCCCAGCGCGACACCAGACGACATCGCTGACCGGGAGCAGATGGCCCAGGTCACCCTGTACCAGTGCGTACCCACGGGAGTGCATTATTGATTATCTAATATGATTATTTGATTGAGTTATTCAGTGTCTGTTTTGAGTTTAAGCTGCTGTTTATCCGGCCAGGACGGTGTTGATGGGTCTACCAGGTCTTCCAGGTGGTTGTTAGGCGTCTCATTTTCACTGTAGTATATTGTTTTGGGAACTTTGAGTTTCCGCTTCCCAATACAAGCAGGGAATGTAATATCTAATCTCTCCAGTGAGACTGAGATGAGTGAAGGGTCAGTGACGCTGTACGTGGGCAGTGGCGTTGTGCTCTGGTACTGACCCGTGTTTACCGTCTGCACTTTGCAGTGTGTCTGATGCTGATGGAGAGATGAAGGTCAGAGAGGTTGCCACCAGACCGCTGGTCAAAGATCTGCTGAACCATGACGTAAGTTGGGTTTCGGAGGGGAACGGGAGTTTGATGAACTAAACATGTAAAATGCTGCGTGGTACACGTGCTGAAGGCCAAACTCCAGACCATTCCAGAGACATTCCGTGGTGTTGTGGGATCATCTGGGCACAGTGTGTGGAGTCCATATAGAGGCCCGTACGCCCGTGTTTAAGGTGCTCCGCTGAGTTGGAGGTGTTTCGTCTGAGCAGGTTATGGCTCCGTGTGTATACAGTGTTTTATTAATCCGTGATGATCCGCCTCCGTACACGGCTTTTCCCTTCCATCACTGGACATGGAGCGGACACTGCAGCTCCAGCCATCTTCAGCGTGTTGTTGTTTTCCATGCTGGAAGGCTTTCTTCCTCTTCCTCTTCTTCCTCTTCTTTTCCTACTCTTCTTTTCCTACTCTTCATCCTTCTCCTCCTCTTCCTCTTATTATTCCTCTTTTTCTTCTTCTTCTTCTTCTACTGTAGATAAACGAGTGTCGTCATGGCTTTAGAATTCCGGTATGGACTTGGTCCTAAAGCATCGGTTCCTGTGAGATTCCGAGTTCACCAGAATATTAAAATGATGAATTGTTCCCGCTGCCCGGTAGAAAGACCCGTGTTGCGCTTTGCTGCTGTTCTGTTTGAAGAGGGTTCTGACGTCAGTTATACTGTTCTACAGTGGTGTTTAAAGGTCCTACAGCAGTGGAACCTGAACAGCAGTGGAACCTGGACTTTAGTACTATAACTGAAGATGGTTCTGTTGTGTTCCAGGACTGCTACATCCTGGATCAGGGCGGAGTGAAGCTGTTTGTGTGGAAGGGGAAAAGAGCCAACAAGAACGAGAAGCAGGCAGCCATGTCCAGAGCTCTGGTGACCTTCACTTCCTCCATACATTACTGATTAGGATGGGTGTAGATTGATAAGTGTGGGTGTAGATTAATTAGCATGGGTGTAGATTGTTTATCGTAGGTGTAGTATTGATTACCATGGGCGTAGATTGATAAGTGTAGGTATAGATTGATTAGCGTAGTTATAGTATTGATTATCGTGGGTCTAGTATTGATTAGCGTGGGTGTAGATTGATTAGCGTGGGTGTAGATTGATTAGCGTGGGTGTAGTATTGATTAGCATAGGTGTAGATTGATTAGCATAGTTGTAGTATTGATTAGCGTGGGTGTAGATTGATTATCGTAGGTGTAGATTGATTAGTGTAGTTGTAGTATTGATTATCGTGGGTCTAGTATTGATTAGCGTGGGTGTAGATTGATTAGCGTGGGTGTAGGTTAATTAGCATAGTTGTAGTATTGATTAGCGTGGGTGTAGATTGATTAGCGTGGGTGTAGATTGATTAGCATGGGGGTAGATTGATTAGCGTAGGTGTAGATTGATTAGCGTAGTTGTAGTGTTGATTAGCGTGGGTGTAGTATTGATTAGCGTAGTTGTAGTATTGATTAGCGTGGGGGTAGATTGATTATCGTAGGTGTGGATTGATTAGCGTGGGTGTAGTATTGATTAGCGTGGGTGTAGATTGATTAGAGTGGGTGTAGATTGATTAGCGTGGGTGTAGTCTGTGAGTGGATCTGTAAAGCTGTGTCGGTGTTGTTGGTGTTGCAGGAGTTCATTAAGATGAAGGGATATCCTCAGAGCACTAACGTGGAGGCGGTGAATGACGGTGCAGAGTCGGCGCTGTTTAAGCAGCTGTTCCAGAGCTGGACAGTCAAAGATCAGACAGTCGGACTGGGAAGAACGAACACCACGGGCAGAATCGGTTCGTCTCTGACCGCTCGCCTTACTGCTGTTTATAGGTCTTCTTAACACAGCTCAGACTAAAACATTTTAGGAGGAACATTCTTGGGCCTGGTTCTTGACTTGGGCATAGGGTTCTAAGTAGAGCCTTCACCTCCTGAAAGATCCCATAAATGGGTATACATTCACAGATCTCCTTTTCAAGTATGGATCTTTAACACAGCACAAATACATTTTTTAGAAGGTTCCTTAAAAGATTGTAAACGAGAAGAACCTTTTAAAGTTTCATAAACCTGCATTCCAGAACCTTCACAAAACACTGTACAGGTTTGGTTCTTCAGAGGCCAACTTCAGAGTCCAGCAACAGATTTCTGTTGGAGACACGTAGGCTGCCTGTAAGTGTGTTACAGTCCAAAACTCATTCCCAAACATGGTTCTTTAGGAGAACCAAAATAGATCTTTAATTGTATTGCTCACAGAACCCTTTTGCAACAGCTTTTTCAAAAAGGCAGTATTTTGGTCCAGAACCTAAAGAACCTTTAATGGGATGGTTTATTTAAGGAACTGTTGTTGTAGGTGAGATCTGTGCAGTTTAAATACGTTCTACAAAATGTAAGGGTTCTAAGGAGCACCTCAAAACCGGTACAGAACATTTACATTATGTGAATTTTGTGAAGGTTCTTTAAATCTCTTGAGGGAACCAAAAGTAGTGGCAGTAGAACCACTTTTGGTTCCCTAAAAACCTTCCAGCTGTTTTCCAATAAATTACACAGAATTATATTTGACCTTTATTAATATCACCCTCAATGTACTCCAAGCTTATTGATTATTTGGTTGATTGATTACATTGGTTGGCTAGCTGGCTGGCTGGTTGGCTGGCTGGCTGGTTGATTGATTGGTTGGGTTGTTGGTTGGTTGATTGATTGATTGATTGATTGGTTGGTTGGTTGGTTGGTTGGTTGATTGATTGATTGATTGATTGATTGGTTGGTTGGTTGGTTGGTTAATTGACTGATGTATCGATTGACTGACGGATTGAATGATTCACTGGTTGATTGATTGGTTGGTTGGTTGGTTGGTTGATTGATTGATTGATTGGTTGGTTGGTTGGTTAATTGACTGATGTATCGATTGACTGACGGATTGAATGATTGACTGGTTGATTGATTGATTGGTTGATTGATTACACACGGTCTAAGGGATGTTAATCTGTTTTATCTTATGACCCAGCTAAAGTCTCTCAGGAGAAGTTTGATGCCTCCACGATGCACGTGATGCCTGAAGTGGCGGCTCAGGAGCGCATGGTGGACGACGGCAGTGGGCAGGTGCAGGTAAGGAGCGTCAGTGCAGGCAGGAGACACTAGAGGAACGAGGGAGAGGTAAATAAAGGTATACCAAGATGAGCACTCTCTCTCTTTACAAGGTGTGGAGGATCGAAAATCTGGAGCTGGCTGAGGTAGACCCAAAAACCTACGGCTACTTCTACGGAGGCGACTGCTACATCATACTCTACACCTACGAGGTCCACGGCAAGAGGAACTACATCCTGTACATGTGGCAGGTAAAGCATCATCCAGGGTGGCACATTAAAGGAGGCCCGTATCTAGAACCAGTATGTGTGATATGCCTCAGAAACTCTTTGTGACTTATTGCTGTCCCTTTACCTGAAAGACTTCCAGGTGGTACGGAAACCCGCTCCAGCGTTCTCTCCCCTCTTCATACAGGCCATATATGGAAGTCAGACTACAGAAGCAGCCTGATTTGAATGGATTTGGTTTTGTTCTGTCACACAGACACCCAGAACATTTACATACGCCTGCATGTTCATCTCTACATCACGGCATATGACCATTAGAACATGGAAACGTCCTGTATCTGATTAACTCGGCTGATATTTCTGATTATTAGCTGCTGTGAGGATGTTTAATTAGTCATTTCTGAACACTGTTCTCTGAACATAGTCGTGTTGTCTAAACCACTCCACCGGCACTTTACTTAAGAAGGCAGTATTTTGGTAAAGAACCTAAAGAACCTTTTAATGGGATGGTTTCTTTAAAGAACCGTTGCTGTAAGTGAGATGTGTGCAGCGCTAAAGAAGCTCTACTAAATGTAAACGGTCTTATGGAGAACCTTTAAACTGCTACAGAACATTTATAATATTATATAATATTAATATTCAGATATTACGTGACGTGTGTGAAGGTTCTTTAAACCCTCTCATCATCTCTTCAGGGAAGCACAAGCAGTGGGAGAAGAACCACTTTTGGTTCCCTAAAGAACCGTTCAGGTTCAGTGAACTTCAGTGAACTGTATTTGACCTTTATGAGGTTCTCCTCAGGGTGCTCCGCTGAAACAGGCGGATCAGTTCAGACAGAAGTTAGATTTTGTGGTTGGTCAGATGAGGAGTCGGGTGAAGCCTTCTCTGCTCCAGTCTCCGCTCTTTATTGAGACAAGTTATAAATTCACAGGGGGAGGTGACTGATAACCGGAGCCCTCACACCACCGGTGAACCCCCACATGGGTGGGTGGGTTGGTTGGCTGGTTGATTGGTTGGGTTGGTTGGTTGGTTGATTGATTGATTGATTGATTGGTTTGGTTGGTTGGTTGGTTGGTTGGTTGGCTGGTTGGTTGGTTGGTTGGCTGGTTGATTGATTGGTTGGCTGGTTGGTTGGTTAGTTGGTTGGTTGATTGATTGATTGATTGATTGGTTGGTTGGGTTGATTGATTGATTGATTGATTGATTGGTTGGCTGATTGATTGATTGATTGATTGCCTGCAAACAGTCAGTGGGGTACCGACCTGATCAAGCCAGCAGACTGATACATGCTGGCTATCTGGGCTCTGTGGTAGAATTAAGTGGAGTTGAGGAGTCGAGTCCAGCGGCCGGAGTCGGGACACCAGAGACGTTGTGCATCAGTTTGCACGGCTGGTGGCAGAACGTCACATGTAACATTTATTTAAAACAAGTCAAATGATTAATTAAATTATTGCTCCAGTGAAAAGGTTCACCAGAAACAGCTACTGAACACTGCAGCACTACAGCAGGAACGAGGTGAATGGTCTGTATATTATACATATATTAATAGTATATTATGTATATGTATGATCTGTATTATGTATATGTATTATCTGTATTATGTGTATATATTATCTGTATTATGTGTATATATTATCTGTATTATGTATATGTATGATCTGCATTATGTGTATATGTATTATCTGTATTATGTGTATATATTATCTGTATTATGTGTATATATTATCTGTATTATGTATATGTATGATCTGCATTATGTGTATATGTATTATCTGTATTATGTGTATATATTATCTGTATTATGTGTATATATTATCTGTATTATGTATATGTATGATCTGCATTATGTGTATATGTATTATCTGTATTATGTGTATATATTATCTGTATTATGTGTATATATTATCTGTATTATGTATATGTATGATCTGCATTATGTGTATATGTATTATCTGTATTATGTGTATATATTATCTGTATTATGTGTATATATTATCTGTATTATGTATATGTATGATCTGCATTATGTGTATATGTATTATCTGTATTATGTGTATATATTATCTGTATTATGTGTATATATTATCTGTATTATGTATATGTATGATCTGCATTATGTGTATATGTATTATCTGTATTATGTGTATATATTATCTGTATTATGTGTATATATTATCTGTATTATGTATATGTATGATCTGCATTATGTGTATATGTATTATCTGTATTATGTGTATATATTATCTGTATTATGTGTATATATTATCTGTATTATGTGTATATATTATCTGTATTATGTGTATGTATTATATTGGTAAGGTTTAGGATGACTTTACTTGATTGGAGGTCATGTGTTTGCAGTGTAGGCTGCAGATGTTTATGAGGTAGAACCGTTTGCTTCTTGTGCATGGTGAGGACTGAGATGTTTCTCCTCAGGGTCGTCACGCCTCTCAGGACGAGCTGGCAGCGTGCGCTTTCCAGGCGGTGCATCTGGACCAGCAGTACGGTGGGGAGCCTGTTCAAGTGAGGGTCACAATGGGCAAAGAGCCACGTCACTTCATGGCCATGTTCAAGGGCAGGATGGTTGTGTTTGAGGTATTGGTTATGTTTGCTGGAGGTTCTAAAGGTTCTCCAGTGCCCTGGAAATAATGGCTCCTCTAATGTTCATGCATGCTTTCATTTTTTAGGGTGGTACCTCCAGAAAAGGGGGCTCGGATCCACAACCCCACCTCTGCCTCTTTCAGGTCAGCGGCTCTGACTCGACCAACACCAAAGCTATCGAGGTTCCAGCTCTGGCGGCTTCACTCAACTCCAATGATGTGTTCCTGCTGAAGAGCCAGGGTGCTATCTACCTGTGGTACGGCAAGGTGAGTCACTGTAGTGTGGTTCTTTTTTCCTGACCAGTGTTAGAAATAAACGGGCTGTTCTGTTACTGTACCTTTAAAGCTGCAATAGAACTCACTTTTTCAGGGTTTAAATGGTTCTCTGGTGTTCTAGATAGAAGGTATGTGACTTTGTTCACCCAGATGTGGTTCTACACTGTGCCCATTTCCACCCTATGATCTGGTTCTAGAATGAAACGAGCTGTTTCCCTTTTTTTGGTGAGCTTATGAATAATTAGATGAGCTCTGCTCTGATTGGCTGGTTTACAGCGAGACCCCGCCCCCGATGATCACACAGAACCACCATGTGGAAATAGACTAAATAAAATGAGCCTCTGTGTAAATAAGCTCCGCCCTCATACTATTTAGTTAGCTATGCTAGTTACTTGGCGCTAATGCTAGTAGCTAACGTTCCCCATACTAGCTACTGGCTTTCCATCTGGACATCAACACACAGTAGATTAAAGTTGATCCTCACTATGGAACTCTCAGTTTAAGATGATCTGCTTCAACCGGCAAACACGGATACAATCACACAGCATGGCTGCTACTTACAGGCTGCTGTTGGGGTGGTGGTGCTAATAAAGGTGGAGCTGCTCCTCTCTTCAGTCTCTTCAGGGTCAAACGCTGAGCGGAGCTGCTCCATATGGTCCAAGAGTTTGGGAAACTGTCCGGAGTGAAATGTGCAGACTGCAGGATTAAAGTTGTTCCGGGATCCTGTTAAAGATGTGGGAGCTGAAGTTCCTGTTCTCCAGCTTGTTTTGGGAATTTTCCGTTCCACCTTAAATGGTGCTGCAGGACATCCTAGTGCTTGCACAAGCTGTAGGATTTAAGGTGGAACGGAACATTGGATTAGGAAGCTGGTGAATAGGAAGAACTTCAGCCTGGTTTAAAGATGAACATCAACCATGTACCGCTGACAGTTGGGATCCTTGGGAAGGGAATGGAAAGTGCCGACATCCCCTTCCCAGCCTGGAACGCTGGATTTCTCCACATAGTCCACCATATTGGTTCTGTAGCTCTGTTGTGGTTGTATGTAAATGTTGGGGGTATGAATATTAATGAGTCTGTTCCGTAACAGTTTAGGATTTGGGAATCAGCCCGTTGATATAAATGTAGTTTCCCATGATTTGGGCTCTTACAGTTCCTTAAACATCTAGCTGTGTTTGTGCTCCACAGGGTTCGAGTGGAGATGAGAGGGCCATGGCTAAAGAGGTGAGCACTGTTCTCGGTAAGGGCTCTTTCTCCGCGGAGATCATGGCTGAGGGTCAGGAGCCTGTGGAATTCTGGAATCTTCTTGGTGGAAAGACTCCATATGCAAGTGACAAAAGGTAAATTCAGAGTGATTAAATTCACAGATCGGTGACAGCAGCGGGTAGCCCTGTGCCCTCACCGTAAGAAGGGTCTGGGTGTGATTCCCGGCGGGGGGGTCCGGGGTCCTTTCTGTGTGGAGTGTGCATGTTCTCCCCGTGTCTGTGTGGGTTTCCTCCTCCGGGTGCTCCGGTTTCCTCCCACAGTCCAAACACATGTAGTCGGGTGAACTGGAAATGCTGAATTGCCCCCTCTAGGTGTGAGTGTGTGTCTGCCCTGCGATGGTCTGGCGGCCTGTCCACAGTGTGAGTGAGCTCTGGGATAGACTCCAGCACTCCCCACGACCCACAGGCCCATTACCCTGAGTTTGAGGGCACAGCGCTCTGGATCTGCATGGCCTGTTTGTGTAATGACTCAGTCCTACAGCAGTCTCACTGTCTGGTTCCACCATAGGTTACAGCAGGCCGTGCTGGACCACAAGCCACGCCTCTTCGAGTGCTCCAACAAAACGGGCCGGTTCATCGTCACAGAGGTGACCCAGTTCAACCAGGATGACCTCAGAGAAGACGACGTAATGCTTCTGGACACGTGGGATCAGGTCGGTTTCCTAAAGTCACTCCTCATTTACAGTAAAGCCGACTGAACACAGTAAACATCACACTACTCATCAGAGTAGTACCTGCTCCCAGAAGGAGGTGTGGGATTGCAGTGCTGTTGGGAAGGAAGATAAAGGTTACCAGGGTTGGATATCAATGTTTGTGTATAAGTGTGTTTTAGTTTACCATGTGGGAACAGCGGCGTTCCCAGAACAGAACTCGCATTTTATGCATTTACGACAGAGTCATCGGGGTTCTACAGGTTATAGGTCAAACACCTTTAGGAGGAGAGATGACCATCTGGTAAAACAGTACAAGAATCTTTGTACATTAAGGGGGCGGGGTGGGGGGTGTGGGGGGGTGAAACGGTCTGTAAAACCCTGTGACCAGATACTGTCTACTACAGAGCTGTGAGTCTCCTGACTCTACCCTCCGGTGCAAGAAAGAAAAATCAACATCACCAGGATCAATAACTGATGATAAATTTAGACTGATATGATCAATATTTATTGAGCTACACATACAGAAGTCTGTCTCTCAGTATGGCGTCGGGCCGCCGTGTCTGCTAACCCAACACGCCAGACGTCTCGGCATGGAGCTGTAGAGGTTCCTAATGGTGTCCTGTGATAATCCATCCCATGCAGCTTGAATATCCTCATACAGTTCCTGCAGATGGTGCGGTAGGGGTGGAGGTGGAGTCACACCAGGACTTCTGGATGTGTGACAACAAACCGTTCATCTTGGCGCTGACCACGGTGCCTCCACACACGGATTCGTTGGTCGTCTCCACCAAGACAAAAGCGGGACTCGTCACTGAAGATGACCCGCTGCCGTTCTGAGTCACTCCATGACAGTCTGGTACGACACCATTGCAGTCTTTGGTGACGGTGACGTGGTGTTAAGGACAGTCGTGGTAACGGTCTGTGTGCATGTAGTCCTGCGTGGTGCAGCCGTCTGCCAATGGTGCTGCACTAACAGGATGACTCATGGAGGACA
>CM067494.1:234921-250635 GCA_034552555.1 Semaprochilodus insignis
TAGCAAACACGGCGGCCCGACGCCATACTGAGAGACAGACTTCTGTATGTGTAGCTCAATAAATATTGATCATATCAGTCTAAATTTATCATCAGTTATTGATCCTGGTAACCTTTATCTTCCTTCCCAACACACCTGCACTCCCACACCTCCTTCTGGGAGCAGCTGTTCTCCTGATGATGGGTGTATATTAGACATGGCAGATACATAATACATTAAGAGTATATGTGGTTACTTCTTAGAGTGTGTCTGAGGAACCTTTGCAGGTTTTCATTAGGAAAGCTTCAGTGAATCCGGCCCCTGCTTCCCATCACCACCACTGTGAACAGTTTCCCACTCGGAATGCCTCTGTTTACCTCCAGTGTTTAATTATTCAGAGTGGTTTTAGAAGGAAACATCTGGAATTCCCTTTAAAGTCTCCCGAATTCGTAAGAATGAGGGTCTGACACTATCACCACACTACAGGCTGTCATTTGGTTGGATTCAGTGAACAATAGAGGACAGGGCGGTTCTCCGGGTGGACGGAGAGAGGGACGATATTCATGAGTGATTTATATTCCGACCTCAATCAGTCTGAGGGCTCTGAATGAGAACATCAGGTATTCATAGCCGGCGGCGCTGATTGAGTTTATTGTGGTCTGAGTGGAGGGAGTAAATACAGAATGAAACCCACCGTGCGCTCCCACCATCACCTCCTTCTGACAGGCATCCTGGATGTTGGCCGTGCAGTTGACGATGAACTTGGCGGACGAGCAGTCGTTGTTCAGGAGCGTCTCCTCGCAGTGGTAGCACTGCATCTGCAGCGGCCAGACTGAGGGGACACACAAACAGAGACATGGACAGCCTGGCTTAGGAGAGCTTCTGGTGAGTCACAGAGATCAGAGGAGAACCTGCTCACAAGATTGGTTCCACTCGCAGCAACACTTATGGCCTGACCAGCCAGTGACCCCCTGAGACCTCCAGTCAAACAAATACTGTTTCTGAACACGTGGTGGTCCAGAAGTGCAGCACCGCTGTGCATGTAAAGACTAACACTTGGTTACTAGTGCGGGTACTAAGAGTGTTCTCTCAACTCCTGAGGCCTAAAATTTAAAAAACAGGCGTGTGGTCCCCATAAA
Organism: Semaprochilodus insignis; assembly: GCA_034552555.1. Lineage (NCBI taxonomy): Eukaryota > Metazoa > Chordata > Actinopteri > Characiformes > Prochilodontidae > Semaprochilodus > Semaprochilodus insignis. The sequence continues at coordinate 236,040 of CM067494.1, forward strand.
CTTTGCTTCTGTGTTCTGGACAGTGATGTTCCAAAGAGTTCTCTACTGTCCGGAACATCTGTAATACATTTAGTGCTGAGAAGACTTTAAATAGCTTCTGGACACCAGACAAAAGCTAACCACCAAGCAAAAGCTAACCACCAAGCAAAAGCTAACCACCAGGTAATGGCTAACCACCAAGCAAAAGCTAACCACCAAGCAAAAGCTAACCACCAGGTAATGGCTAACCACCAGACAAAGGCTAACCACCAGACAAAAGCTAACCACCAGGTAATGACTAACCACCAGACAAAGGCTACCCACCAGACAAAAGCTAACCACCAGACAAAAGCTAACCACCAGGTAACGGCTAACCACCAAACAAAAGCTAACCACCAAGCAAAAGCTAACCACCAGGTAATGGCTAACCACCAGACAAAAAATGAATAAGAACCTTCTCAGGGGTGGGACAAAAAAAACCCCTTCTTTAGGGTTCTCCATATAAAAGATCAAGTCGGGAAGTGAATAGGAACCGTGTTCAGGGTTCTCAGCTGTAAAGTAAATAAAAACCTTTAGGGTTCTCCATATAACAGATCCAGCAGTAAAGTGAATAAGAACCTTTTCTCAGGGTTCTCCATATAACAGATCCAGCAGTAAAGTGAATAAGAACCTTTTCTCAGGGTTCTCTGTATAACAGAACTACCTGTTAAGTGAATAAGAACCTTTTCTCAGGGTTCTCTGTATAACAGATCCACCTGTGAAGTGAATAAGAACCTTTTCTCAGGGTTCTCTGTATAACAGAACCACCTGTTAAGTGAATAAGAACCTTTTCCAGGGTTCTCTGTATAACAGATCCACCTGTTAAGTGAATAAGAACCTTTTCTCAGGGTTCTCTGTATAACAGATCCACCTGTTAAGTGAATAAGAACCTTTTCCAGGGTTCTCTGTATAAGAGAACCACCTGTTAAGTGAATAAGAACCTTTTCTCAGGGTTCTCTGTATAACAGATCCACCTGTTAAGTGAATAAGAACCTTTTCCAGGGTTCTCTGTATAACAGAACCACCTGTTAAGTGAATAAGAACCTTTTCCAGGGTTCTCTGTATAACAGATCCACCTGTTAAGTGAATAAGGACGTTGTGATTAATTCTCTGCTGTAGACTGGACTGAGGGTTGTCAATCACTCCTCGTTAGAATATTAGGCCACACCCACACAGTTCTCAGACTGGTCTGGTTTTCAAACTGGTTTTAACGGTGTCGGATTTCACACCGAGTTCCGCTACAAGGTTCTTCACATCCACGCGTTCACGGATCTCCTTCCAAACATGCGTTTTAAAGGAACGTGAAGCGGTTCTTCTGTGTCATCACTCAAAGAACCCATATGTGGCATCTACCCTTAGAACCACTGCTTTAGAGAACTAATGTCCATTACATCATTCCAGAGAACCTTTCAGGTCTGATCATTTCTAGGGGCGGAGTTAAGTTGGCCAAGATCTAAAGCTCCACACAAACAGCTGTCAGTGTCTTCAGTACCTGAAGGTGGACACAGACCCCAATCATGACCAGCTGATAGGACCTGACAGCCACAGTAACCTTAACTGTCCACAAGGGGGAGCCACTGCAGTGCTCCCTAACACAGGAGCAACGTCTCCGCATCGGCCACAGCAGTATTGGCCACTGCTTTAGACCCGCTCAGCCGGTTTAATCATCACTGAAGATGTAAAAATGATTTAGGACCGTTTTTGGCACATGGGCCTTTTAATGACCAGGACACAAAACCGCAAAAGCTCTTGTGAGTGCGTAATGCAAGCAGATCCTCACAGCAATGTTCAACATCTAGGTTAAAGTCTTCCCAGAAGAGCTCCTCATTAATACCCTCCAATAGCTCTCCTCCTCCACACACTAATGACGCACCTGTAGTTCATTATCCAATTAAGAGCACGTGACCAAACGTGTTCCAGCAGACTGTAACAGACACTAACTGCATTTAACACTGTCCTATTAGCAGCTGGAGACCTTAAAGGGCAACTCCACCAAAATTCATCCTACAGGCGTCCCCCTCTAAAAGCTCCCTCACAGAAAGTTCCTACATGAGGTGGTTCTGAATACGCTGCCTGATGTCTGAGACGCTGTTTATGATAGTGTGGAGAAGATTTCAGCCTTAAACTCCATTCATGGTGGAGGGATACATGCTGCAGGGCGCTGGGAGGTCAAATAGTCCTCAAGTCAACAAGTCTTTCCAATCAACCATGTCACACCAACCCACTCTGAACAACTCTCTCAAGTACCCGGTTATTTAGAATTGTTGAAAACTAGGCGGACTGCCCCTTTAAAGGGCCCATATGCACCTTATTTTTGCACCTTATTGAAATCTGTGACTGTAAGTTTTAAATAATTTATACATGATTATTTTAACATCCTGTCCTTATTACTGTTCCCTTAAGACTGATATATGTAAATGAGCTCTCTTCTGATTGGCTGTTCTGTATCGTGCCTTTTAGAGAAACGGAGAATGGAACACTATAAGTCAAGCATGGATGGGCGGGGCTAACTGCTGTGAGCTGACTAGGTGAATGTGCGTGCGCTGGTTTTTGTGGCATCAGTAGAGCAGCGGATTCAGAACAGGCTGAGCTTCCGTAGACGGAGCGCACGGACTGGGGAACGTTTAAACTACTTCCACCTCTCCTTCACATTTCTGTCATATGGGCCCTTTAAGTTAAGTTTACAGGAGCACTTTAAACCTTATTATCAATTAATCCAGCCTTTAATGAAGCCTGACTGACCTGAGCCACATCAGCACTACACCGTCTGAGACCACCTTCATTTACACAGCCAGCCAGTACTTTTACTTAATCATGTGTTTAAAGGGCCATATCACAGAAAACCAAATTTCCCTGACCTTAAACTTACTGTCCAGTCCTCGGTCCATAAATGGCCAATAAGGTGGACCTTTAAATTAACGGTATCTGTGACATCAGCTCAACCAGTTACACACATCCGCTTGGTCTCAAAGCCTCAGTAACCAAAACAGCCGGTTTAATTATCAGTGAAGATGATGGCACATGGGCCCTTTAATGACCAGTACACAACACCCATTAAGCACAGGTAAGCAGTACAGTAAAGCTCTTCTGAGTGCGCAACGCAAGCAGATCCTCACAGCAATGTTCAACATCTAGGTTAAAGTCTTCCCAGAAGAGCTCCTCATTAATACCCTCCAATAGGTCTCCTCCTCTACACACTAACGACGCACCTGTAGTTCATTATCCAATTAAGAGCACGTGACCTGATTCTCATTAGGGCTCTTAAACAGACACTCTCAGCGTCAATCAGCAAAGCACCCAACTCTACGAAGCTGAAGCTGAGCTCTTATTCGAACTCTCCGTTCCACCTTAAATGTTGCAGCAGTTGCATTCCGGCGCCTGCGCTATTTAAGGTGGAACGGAGAGTTCGAATAAGAGGTGGCGAGTAAGAAGCCTCGAGAGCAATCCACCAGGCAACGTGCGTAATTACGCACGAACGAGACGAGCGCGAGACACCCGTTTCTCCACCGTTCTCTCACCTCATCCGCGCGCAGGCAGAAGTTCGCGAGCTCGCTAATCCCGAAGGTGCGCGGTTACTGGTCGTTATGGAGGATTAGGAGTTTTACCTGAGGCGAAGACGCAGCCGCACAGAGCAGCGAACAGAAGCAGCGCGCGCATTTTTCCTCGAGCTCCATCAACAGCGCGCGGTCGGCCGTGCTTAAGCAGACGGAGGCACGAGGCTGCGCGAGGGAAGGCGAGATAACGTCCTGCAGCAGCGCGCGCCGGGCAGCTCACTGAAGGGGCGTGTGCGCGCGTGCGTGTGTGGCGGGGGAGGGTGTCTCAGTCTCCAGCAGGCTTTCAGCAACAAGTTCAGACTCAATACAGAACTACACTCGTCTGAGAATAACAGAGGGAGGGAGAGAGAGGGAGGGAGGGAGGAGAGAGGAAAGGGAGGGGAGGAGAGAGGGAGGAGGGAACGAATGAGAGACAGCGAGAGAGAAAGAGAAGGGAGAGAGAGAGGGAGAAAGAGAGAAGGGGAGCGAGGAAGAGAGACAGAGGGACAGAGGTGGGAGAAAAAGTGTGGGAGGTTGAGAGGGGAGACATAAAAGAGGAGAGAGAGAAAGGGAGAGATGGGTGGGAGTAAAGGGGAGATAGACGGAAAAGAGAGAAAAAGAGCAAAGGGAGGGAGAGAGGGAGAGATGGAAAGAGAAAGAGAAGAGGAGTGAGGGAAAGAGAAAAAGGAGGGAGGAAGAGAGAGTGTGTGGTAAAGAAAGATGGATGAAGAGAGAGTGTGGTAGAGAGAGTGTGTGTGTGTGTGTGGTAAAGAGAGAGGGATGAAAAGCCTGTGTGGTAAAGAGAGAGAGATGAAGAGAGAGTATGTGGTAATGAGAGCGGGATGAAGAAAGAGTGTGGTAAAGACAGGGATGATGAGAGTGTGTGGTAAAGAGAGAGGGATGAAAGAGAGTGTGTGGTAAAGAGAGGGATTAAGAGAGAGTGTGTGGTAAAGTGAGAGGGATGAAGAGAGAGTGTGTGGTAAAGTGAGAGGGATGAAGAGAGAGTGTGTGGTAAAGTGGAATGAAGAGAGAGTATGTGGGAAAGAGAGAGGGATGAAGAGAGAGAGTGTGGTAAAGAGGGATGAAGAGAGTGAGAGTGTTGTAGAGAGAGAGTATGTGTGGTAAAGAGAAAGGGATGAAGAGAGAGAGTGTGGTAAAGAGAGCAAGATGAAGAGAGAGAGAGGTAAAGAGAGGGATGAAGAGTGTGTGGCAGAGAGAGAGAGAGATGAAGAGAGACAGAGTGTGTGTGGTAGAGAAAGAATATGTGGTAAAGAGAGTGTGGTAAAGAGAGAGAGATGAAGAAAGTGTGTGTGGTAAACAGAGAGAGACAAAGAGAGTGTGTATGTGTGGTAAAGAGACAGAGGGACAGATGTGGGAGAAGAAGAGTGGGAGGTTGAGAGGAGCAGAGATAAAAGTGAGAAGGACGAAGAGAGAGTGTGGTAAAGAGAGGGATGAAGAGAGAGTGTGTGTGGTAGAGAGAGTGTGTGGTAAAGAGAGAGGGATGAAGAGAGTGTGCGGTAGAGAGAGATGAAGAGAGTGTGGTAGAGAGAGGGATGAAGAGTGTTGTAAAGAAAGAGCGTGTGGTAAAGAGAGATGAAGACAGAGCGTGTGGTAAAGAGAGAGAGATGAAGACAGAGTGTGTGGTAAAGAGAGAGGGATGAAGTGAGATTTTTTGCTAAAGAGAGAGGGATAAAGAGAGATTGTTATGTAGCGTATGTGGGGAGAGTGTGTGGTAAAGAGAGGGGGATGAAGAGAGTGTGTGTGGTAGAGAAAGAGTGTGGTAAAGAGAGAGTGTGGTAAAGAGACAGAGATGAAGAGTGTGTATGTGTTAAAGTGAGAGGGATGAAGAGAGTGTGTGTGGTAGAGAAAGTGTGCGGTAAAGAGAGAATGTGTGATAGAGAAAGAGAGGGTGAGGTAAAGAGTGTGGTAAAGAGAGAGAGATGAAGAGAGTGTGGTAAAGAGAGGGATGAAGACAGTGTGTGTGGTAGAGAGAGAGAGAGAGAGAGAGAGAGAGAGAGAGAGAGCATGTGTGTGTGTGTGTGTGTGTGTGTGTGTGTGTGGTAAAGAGGAGTCCCGAGTCAGTGATGTGAGTAAAAGGGTTTATTTATTTTGTGTTTCTGGTTTTTGGCTGAATCATAAATAAGCATCACCGGATCACCGGATCGGTACCAACACGCTGCTATGGCTTTCTGAGAGTTCTGGTGGAAATGCTATTTACATAGCACCTTATAATACTATATACAGGAAATCAACATAAACACACAGAGAGAAATCAAACAGTACAGTCAGAACCAGAACAACAGTCAACATACAGCAGCGACGACAAGCGGGTCAAACTGGTGGAACTAGTGAAACTGGTCAGCAGGAAATCAACAACCAAATAAATACAAAACACAAACCGGACCAGCCCGCCATCAAACCACACAGCACAGAGGGGGACAAACCAGAGCTACACCACGCAGGAGGTGAGAGGGCGGAGCCTAATCCAGGAATAACCAACGGAATACCAACATCTTCCCAAGCGCAGTTCCACCACGCGTACCTGCAGACTGAACCGGAGAGGAGCCGCTGGCCGGATCAATCCGATTCCCGGCGAATGAACGACTGTTTACCATCACAACAAACACAAACTCGGGAAGTCTATCAACTAATCAATTCAGGTGATGGAAGATGTGTGCTTGGATCAATAATCGGCACGGTGGACAAATCCTGCTCCTCCACACCTGAAACCGGGAGGTCTGCTGGACGCGGACTCAGCCGAGTGCCCTGTTCGACCTCCTGCTCCGAGAATCTGCTGTTCCCTCTCGTTCTGAAAGGGGAACTCCACCCACCCAGTTCTGCATGATTCAGCAGTTAGGATGTAAACAGAGTTACTCAGAGGGGTCTGGTTTGAAACGCTCTGTTCTAGATAATCAGAACCGTTCCCAGTGGTAACCGGATGTCCACCTCTAGAAATAGGGACTTTAATATTGATCAGTCAGAACTGATCTGATCGTTTGATAATACAGCCACATCATGAGACATGCCCGTCCGCTGATATGCTTCTTATGATCATATCTAGGCCTTTCCACCGGTGTGGAACAGGTTCCGTTCTGGTTCATGCACCTAGTCTTGAACTGTTCGCTGCATTTCCACCTAAAATAGATACATCTGGAACCGGATACGTTCAGTCCCAGCTGGAACCAAAGAATAGTAGGTTCTTCAGCATGAACCGAGGCGACATCCGTGGGCGTGTCAGGTGTTGAGGACAGAGAAGGCAACAACAGCGACACCCAGTGGTCTGCTGGAGAACCTGTTCTAGGTCTTCTTCTGGATATCAACAAACATCTGGAATAACGGCCCAAACGCTCACAGGTCTCTACACGCCCCGCCATCTTGGTACTACTGTTCACTACCGCTGTGCAGCGCCCCCTGTGGGTGACGTATCCTTTGACGTTCCTTGGTTCCAATAAAAACTGGTGTAAACAGACTGGTTCCCTGAATAGCACCAATGTTCTAAGAAGCTTGAACAATATTGATTTATAGTTTTTAGTTCTAATCAATTTTGGGTCAATCGAGGTTTCGAAGTGTTTTCGGTAGCACTTTACAGATGGGTAATAAGTAGGTAATTATAGGTAATTATATTTCCTAGTTGTTAATAAATAATTAATCAGAAACTGTACTGTAACAAGGCCGTTATAAAACAATGATAAGTTGTACTTTCCTAAAACCATATGCTCATACTGTAATTAATAAATGAAGATAGTCGGTGTATCAGTATTTAGTAATAAAATTGTAAAGTAGCGGTGAAGTTTTATTTACCTAAAAATGACCTGCGTATTGCTTTTATAGATCTTAATGAACAATAAGAGAGAATAATAACTGAGTACACGTAATTTAGAGTTATTAACCCAAATCAGTGGAGTGGTTCTGCTGTAGTGACCGGGTATCAGGGCTGTGAAATACTAGTTCACCTGTTTCTGTTTTATGTCTGACCTGGTATGTATTTAGACGGTCAGACACAGTGTGAGTTACAGGCGGTAATTACAGTGAAACTATACGGTGTCCCATCAGGTCAGAACACCAGTTTAACACGGTCTCGGGACGGCACGGACACACTGACTAAACAACTTCATTAAGATCTCTCGTGGTTGCTCTACTGCTTTACATGTGGGCTCACCTGTAGACAGGTGACCCAGGAATCGATGAGGTGAATCCACAGATATTACCCAGAATGACAGGTAACACATCATCACTCGTTCTTCTGTGTCACCTGTCAACAACACAGTCAGTCTGTGGTGGACACACCTGAGAAGATACTCAGTGACAGAAACACTGTGACTGACCGTCTAAACACATACCAGGTAAAAATGAAACAAGCAGGTGAATCAGTATTTCAGGTAACTACAGCAGAACCACTCCAGAACCACTGATTTGGGTTAATAGCTGATTTATTATTTAGTAACAGCTAGGAAATTAACATTTAATTAACAATTACATACAATTTGTTACAGTAAAATCACCACGTCATTACCTGCTTATTACCCACCTGTAAAGTGCTACCGTGTTCCCAGTACTGGTGTTCCACTGTTCTCCATCATCAACATTCCATATACACTCAGAAGACACGTGTAGGTTCACTGGTAGATAAACTGGTCACTAAAACTGATCAACTGGTCAATAAAGTGTCTACATGTGTGTTCTAGACATGGAGAACCCTGGTTCCCATCACCACCACTGTAAAGAACGTCTGAGCCACCTCACACCAAACCCGCTCTGGATCTCTCTGATCACGTATCACACACTGAATTATGGATGGATTTAGAGAATGTGGTGGAGTTCCCCTAGACGGAGCGTCTGAGGGAGTACTGGAAGACTTTCAGGATCGTTGGATTCTGCGGAACAGTCTGGTTCTCAGCTCCTCTGTGCATTATTTAGTATTTCCGTACGTGTGCAGAAACGAGGAGCGCGTGAGGAGAACCGAATCAGATTACACATCATACAACAGCGGAGAACACTGGAAGTGCAAGTGACGGATCTCCTCCTGTTTTCCAGGAGGGAGAACAACAACGTCAAAGACCGGTACCTGCTTACTCGGGCACAGACGGGGCAGGTTGTGCCAGTTCGGGTGAACTACGGCTCGTTTCGTCCACTCTGGAGAAAATCACCCTCACAGTCTACATTACACTGTACACAGTTACTGAGCACTCTTATTAACACAGTATTGTTCATCAGCGCTCAAACTCCGCGATTCACACCTCCGGAACCCGTCCAGCAGGTCATCACCACAACGAGCACGGCGTGACCTCATCGTCCAACAGCTCCCGAGTCACTGTCCACACCGGTTCTCAGCTACAGCGCAGCATTGGTCTGGAGTGTCACAGCAGTTCTTCACCTCGTCCTCGTCCGCCACCGTGCGGGTAACGAGCTGCACTGAGCTACGGACATCAGAACCCGGCCGATAGGATCATTCACCGGACGATACCGATACTGATGATTCCCAGTAACATACATTATATACACATATACACTCTACCATCCAGTTTGGAATCTCGTATAATTAATAATCGTTATTTAATCCCAAACATACATTCCCAATTTAAGGAATTTTGGGAACAACAAAAAAAAAAGTTCACAAGTAACACACTGTAAGGAATGGCTGTTTGATTAGCCAGCTTTTAAATACACGCCGTATTTATGATGCTGTACAGCAGGTCAGCAACGGGTTACACGCCTGAAGTCTGTGAGATGAATAAGCCGGATATCGTTAAAGAATACCTCTCACTTAATTAACCTCACAAATTAATACAAATTAATCAATTAATCAATGTATATATGGTGTATATATGGTGTGTAAGGTGTATATGGTGTATATATGGTGTGTATGGTGTATGTATGGTGTGTATATGGTGTACGGCGTGTATGTTGTATATGGTGTATATATGGTGTATATGGTGTGTAAGGTGTATATGGTGTATATATGGTGTATATATGGTGTATATATGGTGTATATATGGTGTATATGGTGTGTATGGTGTGTGTATATGGTGTACAGCGTATATGGTGTATATGGTGTACAGCGTGTATGGTGTATATGGTGTACAGCGTGTATGGTGTATATGGTGTATATATGGTGTGTATGGTGTATATGGTGTACAGCGTGTATGGTGTATATATGGTGTGTATGGTGTATATGGTGTACAGCGTGTATGGTGTATATGGGGTGTGTATGGTGTATATGGTATATATGGTGTATATATGGTGTGTATGGTGTGTGTATATGGTGTACAGCGTGTATGGTGTACATGGTGTATATGGTGTACAGCATGTATGGTGTGTATGGTGTATATGGTGTATATGGTGTACAGCGTATATGGTGTGTATATGGTGTATATGGTGTATATATGGTGTATATGGTGTATATATGGTGTGTATATGGTGTGTATGGTGTGTGTATATGGTGTACAGCGTGTATGGTGTATATGGTGTATATGGTGTACAGTGTGTATGGTGTATATGGTGTATATATGGTGTGTATGGTGTATATGGTGTACAGCGTGTATGGTGTATATGGTGTATATGGTGTACAGCATGTATGGTGTATATGGTGTATATGGTGTACAGTGTGTATGGTGTATATGGTGTACAGCGTGTATGGTGTATATGGTGTATATATGGTGTGTATGATGTATATGGTGTATATGGTGTACGGCGTGTATGGCGTGTATGGTGTATATGGTGTACAGCGTGTATGGTGTATATGGTGTATATATGGTGTGTATGGTGTATATGGTGTATATGGTGTACGGCGTGTATGGCGTGTATGGTGTATACGGTGTATATATGGTGTACAGCGTGTATGGTGTATATGGCGTATCTGGTATAGTGCGGTGCTTCACTAGCTGATATGGTTGTCTCACTTTTAAAAGTCAAATAAGACAAAATATATAAGAATATATAATACTACATCATGGGGGCGGGGCTACCCAGAATTCTCTGCAGGTTTGTTTTCGTTAGCTCTTTGGAGAGATAGTATTTATTATCTGATGGTTCTGGTTGTTCTGCAGGCCTGTCAGTGCATTACCAGTGATGGTCTTACACCACGAGCATCGATATCGGTCAGTACTATCGGCCGGCTGATGTATCGCTCGGGCTCCAGCTCACACGACTGTTAGATCATTAGGACAGTAACTGGCTCAGAGGAAGCACTGCCTCCAGCCCTGCGGTGCGGTCACTGTGCGGAACGTCCCGCTCGGCAGGACCTAACGAGAACTAAGAGCTGCCGGAAGCGGTGAAGAACCGGCAGACGTGGAGGTTGCTTTGTGCTCGAGTGTGTTTTTACAGTAAAGTGAGCATCAAATTTGATGGCAGCACCGGGATCACTACAGAAACCGACTGATCCATTTTCAGCACCGTCCCGCTGGGGTTTCTGGGGGACTGAGAGAGGCTGAGACGTGAGAACAGATCACATCTACAAATACAAACAAACCCCACCCTCTGTCAGGGTCCGAGTCCTGGAGGAAGCAGAACCGGCTTTCCAGACACGCTGTTCCTGATCGGTCCTACAGGAGCGTCCTGTCTGTACTCCTAAATGAAGATCTGAAGAGGTCCAGATAAGGCTGCGTTCAGACTGACAGCCCGAGTAAGACTGTTGGAGTATCAGGATCGTATGGAGTGTGATTTTAAACAGACAGAATAAAATCAATAACGATATGGAATCCGGATCTGGGATTTTCACAGATGCGTCTCAGTCTGGATGCTCTGGAAGCTCACATCGGGTTGTAGATAAATGGATATGTTGGTTATCTAGACAAACTGAAGTTTGCTGAACCGGAAGTCTGAAAAGGTAAGAACACTGTGAGTGCGCCCCCTGCTGCTTAACCAGGCAGCGCACCCGGCTTCAGCTAACAGCAGAAACGGAACACCAAGTTGGGACATTGTCGGGCTTTACCTGTATTCTGTCAAATTCCTTCTGCCATTCTCTTTTCCTGTCTGGAGATCTGGAGTTAAGATCTAGAGATAAAGTCTGCAGATATGATCTGGAGTTAAGAATCAGGGTTAAATCTTGGAGTTAAAGTCTAGAGATACGGTCTGGAGAGAAGATCTGTAGATAACATCTGAAGATCTGGAACAGCGGTTCTGTAATACTGTCCATAACTGGATCTTAACTGTCCTATCGTGAAGATGATGTGGGACTCTAGAGCAGGGTGCTCAAACGTTTTGTCGTGGGCCGAGACGGACTATTTCAGCATCACTGCTGTCAGAACGAAACCTTGTGTCTCCACAAGGCCTGATCTGAAAGTGCGGTTCCTTACAGTGTGTGCATGTTTCATGATGAATGGACTGAATGAAATGACCCGAAGTGACTGGGTGAAATTCTGGTTCCTCTGACCTCACACTAACCGTGTTCTTGCTTCTCCTGTGAAGTCATTATTGTAGAACCGAAAGGTTTAGTTCAGACAGCAGTGATGTATATACAGTCATATGCAAACGTTTGGGTGCCGCTGGTCCAATCTCGTGTGTGTTGATGTTCTAAGTGTAAAGAAGTTCTACTTTACTCTACAGAGACACAGCACCACACGCTCTACCACACACTCACTGCGCACTGAAGAGGCGTGTTAAACTCAGCCAATAGACAGAAACCTTAAATATGGCCTGTTTGTGTTTAGTTACAACATTAAATTGGACCGGGCTGGGGGCGTTGTGGGGGGTAGAACTCTCTAGTGGGCCAATCCAGAGGTTTTTATGGGTCAAATCAGGTGGAGCTGGGAAGCCCTGCTCTAGAGATGTAGATTAAGAGGGAATGGCGTGTCTCATATACCCTCTTTAGTTAATACACACACTTCCTCTCCTCCCAGTCTGGGAATACCGCTCTGCCTGGTTCACTCGTTCCCTCTTCACTCCACAGTGACCGCACGGGGCTGACACATCTACACAGTGCACTGTTTCTCAAGTGGGGAGTGAATCTGAACACAGCCCTGAGCTGACCTGTAGTCATGTGTAGGACGGATGCACCTTTATGGGAATTGTGGGCTGATCTCCCATATTTTCCATCCCCACACCTGGCAATCCCAGTACGTAAACATTCATAAAATGTGGAAATTTAAATCCGCCTGGATTAGCATTACAGAGGAATACGAGGCTACAAATGCAGTGCAATAACCCAGCGTCACCTAAACGTTCCGCCCTAATACTGGTTTGGAATTTTGGTATTTTCTTCGGTCGATGCTGATATCCGATGTCACTGTGCATCCTTGTTTGGGATTCAGTAATGGGTACGAGTACAACACTCAGCCAAACAGCCCCTTTCACCAAAAGTCTAAACCTGCGATCCGTGGCCGTAATAAAGGATAATGGAAGGAAAAGTGTGCTATTAGCTTTAGCCCGCTGTCTCATTCCACCTCGGTCTCCAGCCGAGAGGGAAAACAAAGCCGCAGCTAGGGAAGCAGCTCCGCTATTTTGGGGAAGAGGAGCAATTTCCAACACGAGCCTGCCTCTCCCAGCAAATCAAGCAACCGCCGGGACGTGACAAGGTGGGAACTGCTGCCTTCTGGCCCGGAGCGGGATGCTCTGAACCAATCAGCGTTCTCCTCAGTTACACAGTGAAACTGTCCCGACTTGAGACGTCATGACGGAACCAGGGACTAAACGTATCAGACCGTGTTCTGAAATAAAGCTGATTTCTGATTGTGACCTTATTTAATGGGAGTAAATAAACGAGGAGCTTTCCAGCAGAAGTGAAGATCATGCATCCAATGTACGTGTTTGTAGTTCTCGATAGTCTGTCCATCAGTTATCCTGAGGAACGTGTGAAAGGGATTCCTTCTGTTAGGAATTTCAGGATCAGGAGCAAAGGAGAGGTATTTTAAGGTGGAATACTGATCCCCCAGAGGACTGCCAAACGAAGAGCCAAGGCAGCTTCTCTCTTCCCAGAGCTGTTCATTTCTGTCTGATGTGCTTTTAGCATCGTGCGAGTTCCCTAATGACCCTGGGGGAAACAGCAGGAACAGGGTTACAGGGCTTCGGGCAGTCCGTTCCTTCATCCCTGGCTGCCGCAGGAGGAGAGGCTGTCATACAGAGAGTCGCTAAGGGACTCGGGGGTTTCCAAGGCTTGGGGGCGACTGGGGGACAGAATGTCATCGGGACGCTCCTTCACCAGCTCCAGGCCACCTTCCTTGGACATCTCTGGACCGCCGTGAGTCCGACCCTTCCTCTGACGGCTCACGCCCATCTGCGGTGGAAGGGGAAGGTTCCTGGGGTCGGCTTCGTGAGGACCTTGAGGGACGCCCTTGTTCAGGCTCTGGAGAGAATCACAGGGAGAGATGTTAGCATATGGAACAAAGAGCAGCCTACTGAACAACCGTCATCAACCCCGGTCCCCGAGAGCTACACTCCTGACCCTCATTATCACCTGTACCAAACTGACCATTCCAGAGGTTCCCATCCTTCTACCAACCACAATACACACCCATCAGCCATAACACTACAACCACCTCCCTGTATCTCCACCCACTGTCCACTCCATCAGCTTCACTGACCATACAGGACACTCTGTAGTTGTACAGGTCCAGACTGTAGTCCATCTGTTTCTCTGTGTACTGTATTACCCTGTTCTTCAATGGTCAGGACCCCCACAGGACCACCACAGAGCAGGTACTAGGTGGGTGGTGGATTATTCTCAGCGCTGCAGTGACACTGACGTGGTGGTGGTGTGTTAGTGTGTGTGGTGCTGGTGTGAGTGGATCAGACACAGCGGTGCTGCTGGACATCTCAGTGTCACTGCTGGACTGAGAATCGTCCACCAACCAAAACTGTCCAGCCAACAGCGTCCTATGGAGCAGCGTCCTGTGGGCAGTGTCCTGTGGGCAGCGTGCTGTGCCCACTGATGAATGACTAGAGGATGACCAACACTGCACGGTGCAGCAGCAGATGAGCTATCGTCTCTGACTGTACATCTACAAGGTGGAGCAGCAAGGTAGGAGTGTCTAATAGAGTGGACAGTGAGTGGACACAGTGTTTAAACACTCCAGCAGCACTGCTGTGTCTGATCCACTCACACCAGCACC
>CM067494.1:251035-270737 GCA_034552555.1 Semaprochilodus insignis
GCTTCATACTGTCGTACTTCATCTGCTGGTCTGACAGTGGGGAGGAGAAGGAGGGAGCGTCTAATATATCTAGGAACTGCGAACGGGGGGCACGCCGAGACCCTCAGCACTAAGCAGAAAGAGAAGCACGTGTGTGTTTAAGCCTCTGTGCTAAGCCTTTCAGCGCTGGGTGGCTGAGAGGTCAGCGCTATTATAAACCTTCACAATGAGCACATCCTGTAAGAGTCCCGCCGAGGACGGCCCACCTATTCCTCACTGACACGTCGCAGGGAAAATCATTAACAGCAACAAAGCTGTCAGTGTGTGACGGGAGCTTCTTGTGACTCGGAGAAAACAACAGAGAGATCAACTCCACACTTCAGATCCTTCGGAAAACACAGCCTGAGGGTCAGCACTGCAGAAAAGCCGGAGACCACCCTCCATTTCAATACCAGTCACAAAGACCATTAAAGGAGCAATGTGTAACCTCTGAACTGATCCTCCATTTGTCCAAATTTGGGTTCTCAAACTTCTCACAACATAAAATGGTTCTCCAGCGCTGGAGTTCTAGCTGGTTATTCTACCTATCGAGCGGTTCTAGCGTGCTCCTATCATCAGTACAGTGTAGTATCTCAGTGTTTAATGTTAATTCAGTTCAGACTCAGATTAATAATCCCCACTCTAATCCTGATCATCTGATCTACACCATCAGAACCTCCTCACTGTTCTCTCACTGCTGGAAACACTTTCTGATAACACTCACCAGGCTCGAGTTCCACTTCCTGTTCCACCTTAAATAGTGCTGTGGTTACATTCTGGTGTTTGATGAGTTATACTAGCTGCTGCACCATTTAAGGTGGCACTGAAAGAAGCTGGTGAATAAGGAGCTGAACTCCAGCCTGGTGGTGTTAGTGCTGGTGGTGTTAGAGCTGGTGGTGTTAGTGCTGGTGGTGTTAGTGCTGGTGGTGTTAGAGCTGGTGGTGTTAGTGCTGGTGGTGTTAGAGCTGGTAGTGTTAGCGCTGGTGGTGTTAGTGCTGGTGGTGTTTCTGATTATTAAAATATTGCACCTGGAGTTTTGTGGGCGGAGCTACTGATAAATATGTTCTACAGTAGAACATTCCAACAAGGGTGCTCCTTCTTTCTACGTCCTCCAGTCTGTACTATAGCGCCCCCTAGTTGAAGCTGCTGCTTCAGTGTAACAGTGTGAGAGTTTCTCTCTACAGCCCGTGTGTGGTGTGTCTGTTCTGGGCTACTGTAGGAACATGGTGGTGGTGGTCTCTGCTGGAAGACGAGCTGCTCCTATGTAGATACGAAGCTCGTTCTAGATAACCAGAACACACAGAGATCTGTAGATACAGGTAATTATACACTCATGAGGACCTAGATCTGTAGATACAGGTAATTATACACCAATGAGGACCTAGATCTGTAGATACAGGTAATTATACACTAATGAGGACCTAGATCTGTAGATTATATACCATTTCTGATCATAGATCCTTTCTAAATATTACATACTGTTCCTTTAAAGGGGCCACATATTAGGAAACACTGCCCAGTTCATGTACAGAAACTAAGTGACAAAACGCCAATTCGGCCTACAAGTGGTTCAGCCCCGCCCACTCAGGCTAAAGTTATAGGGAGCGTTTCAGCCTTGCGTTTTGACTGCTGTACAATCAGAAGAGAGCTTATTTACATACATCAGTCTTAAAGGCACAGTAACGAAAACCCAGCCTGATTAATTCTAACAGACAAAGATGGTGATGTGAAGATGAATTTTAATAAATAAATCCATATAATAAGACACATCAGTGGAGCATATGGACCCTCTAAGCACAAGTTACTGACTCTCAGGCTGTGTTCGGAGTTCGGGCCGGAGTTTCCAAGTTTTGTGTTGTGCAGAAGCCGGACTCGGCTTGAAGCCGCCTCTCTCCTGGTTTCAACAACATCTATTCAAAGTGAACTCGCTTTGACGGGCCTCGGTGGACAGCCAGAAGAAGGCCATACCACTGGACAGTTTTGCCTGTGGGGGATGATCAAGGACCCCAATGTCCTTTTACTGCAGGGCTCCTTTAAATAATGTATGCTGAGCCGGGCTTTCATCAGGCTCGCCGGGCATGAAAGGGAGAGCATATCTGCTCCAGCAAGTGGGAGACACCGAGTCAGGAACTGCTGAGTGTACTGTGTCTGGAGTGACCTTCACAGCTTTAGCGGCGAGCCTTTCTGAAGGTGTTTTGAATTACAAAGGACGTGTCGCTCCTGAAAAGAGCAGTAACCTGGAGTTAACAATACCTTCCTGTGAAAGCGGACATGGACGTCAGTTTGTACTTGGAAAAGAGCTGAAAATTCTACTCAAACAACATTCAGCCGCTGCCCGCTGGTTTTAAGGGACGTTCCCGGCCGTGTAACAGTTTATAACAGTTTATAACATGTTTGTTCTGTTTGCGTACGATGATGTATGACATTAAGAACATGGGCATCTCCGAGAAGACAGCAGCTGAGGAGCTAGGTGATTCCGGATCCCTATCTCCAGGTTTCATGAAGCCTAGCAATGGGATCCAGGGCTTATTGGAAAGAGCTTCATGGCTTTATTCCCGCATTTCTCTGCAGATCTGCAGAAATTCCAAGATCAGATACTGAATCTTTTTAGCTCCGGCTTCCTGAAGGAAAGTCAGAAAGTCCTGTGTGGGCGGAGAGGGAGCACGATTCCCTAGAATCCTGTAAAGTTGGATATTCTGATGGCTCTGAGAAACTCTCAGAGTTTCCATGTTGCTATGTCTCAGAGTGTCTCGGAAGTGTCGTCTAGGGTGTGCCCAAGTCAGGCGCAAATTTGCACAATTCCGGAACCTGTATGTCTGTTTTCCTGAAGGCTAGCAAGGAATGTTGGAAAGGCCACATGGCACTCTACTGACCTGTGGACCTGTGGACTGAATGAGGCATAGCCAATCAGAACAGTACTCATTTACATATATCAGTCTAAAAGACACAGAGGGATAAAAAACTGGAAAAATGAATCCTGACTGCCTTTGGCACACACCCATGCTGTAAGTGCTCAGAGGGAACAAAATGAGAGTAAAGACACATGTACTGGCCCTTTAATTAACCACTCACCCGTCTGGACGGAGTTCCCTGGCCGGGATGCTCCATGTTCTCCTGCAGGTACACGTCTGCAGGACCTGCCGAGCCTCTCAGGTTGGGAAAGGTCCAGTTCTTGGTCGGTGGCGCTTGCAAATGGGCTCCATAGGCATCTATGTCTGCAAAGCAGGGAGAGGTCAGTGAGGAGAGCAGAACCAGGGTAGCATGCCCCTGTGGACCAGCTCATCCAGCATAGCCCCGCCACTCCGGAGAAAGTCTGGAGGCGAAACTACATGAGTCACAGATAAAAAGCAGAAGAAAAATATTCCAGTATAAACGTGTAGAACCGCAGACATGAAGAGTGAGGATGTGTTTAATGGATGAACGAGTCCTTGAATCCTTTAATAAATAATGAATTAAATGTGCTGGAATGTCTAGAAAGAGAGAATATCGGCGTCTTTGAGACCCATGGAAGTACTCTGAAGGTCTTCGTGAAAATGGAAGTATTAAATAGCAATAATAATATCTTCAGTAAAATACCCGAGTGCAGTCACTACACCCCGGCGTGGTCCACCAAGTACAGCCATGATGATTATCCCACTAACATCCATATCTGAAATATTAACGTCAACATGATACGGAGCACTTCCCAGAAGGAGGTGTGGGATTGCAGGTGTGTTGGGAAGGAAGATAAAGGTCACCAGGATCAATAACTGATGATAAATTTAGACTAATATGATCAATATTTATTGAGCTACACATACAGAAGTCTGTCTCTCAGTATGGCGTCGGGCCCCCGTGTTTGCTAACCCAACATGCCAGACGTCTCGGCATGGAGCTGTAGAGGTTCCTAATGGTGTCCAGTGATAATCCATCCTATGCAGCTTGAACATCCTCACACAGTTCCTGCAGATGGTGCGGTAGGGGTGGAGGTGGAGTGACACCAGAAGTGACACCTTCTGGACGTGTGACAACAAACCGTTCATCTTGGTGCTGACCACGGTGCCTCCACACACGGATTCGTTGGGCGTCTCCACCAAGACAAAAGCGGGACTCGTCACTGAAGATGACCCGCTGCCATTCTGAGTCACTCCATGACAGTCTGGTACGACACCATTGCAGTCTGCCAATGGTGCTGCACTAACAGGATGACTCATGGAGGACATCACTGCTCGCTGGATGTCTGTAATCGTGGCTGTTGGGTCAGTCAGGTACAGAGATAAGACCCGTCCTTGCTTACGTCACATGTGCGGCCGAGTGTGAAACTTGAATCATTAGTATGTCTCACCATGTCAAACCTACACACCAAGTTTCACTCCTGTGGGTCGACTCCTTCTGGGTGCAGCTGTTTGTGCGGCTACTCTTCTGATGATGAGGGTATATGGCTAAAAAGTGAGTTTATCAACATAACCAGGTCTGATTTATTACTAAAACTCGAATCTGATTGTGAATAAAAGCCTGAAAATTACACGCCATTCAACTACGGAGCGTTTGATGTTCTTCAAAGGTGTAAATCCTCACCTCGGATCAATCAGAACAGGTTCTGTGGTATTTTTCCCTGTACTAAATTGAGTGAGCTGGTTAAAAGGGTGAAGCGCTGGTGTACTGAAGTGTGTAATCAGAGCCGGTTTATCATTTTTGTTGGAGGAAATCAAACACATGTACAAAGCCCCCTGATTTTATTGGCAGTGGAATAACGAACCGCGTTCTGAAGCCTTTAATGATCCTTTGTTTACGTCGTCTCAGCACAAGCGAAGGTGTCAGTGTACGAGGAGAATCGCTGCACTGAACTGGAAGTGTGCGGCATCATTTCATTATTTCATTTTAAACACCATGAAGTTCCAACGAGCAGAACATGACCCGACGCGACATCTTCAAACGGTTACTCCGTCTCTGCGAGGCTGAGGAGAGATTTTCAGCTCCGCGCGCTGATAGAAAGAGATCTCTACCTCATAGATATATATTGGCGCTCCGGGGAAGAAGGAAGGAAAATCATTTGAGAGAAGCCGCTCTATCTGCTTTCTCCGGGTGGCTGAACTCCCGCTGTGAGCACAATTCCACGTTTAAAGGCTCAGGTTGTGACGTCTGGGGATATATTTACTGCTTCAGCAGCTGATTTATAAATACTGATCTCAAAATTGATGCAATTTTAATTGCAATCAAAACCCCACATCACGCTTTCCACACAAACTGTTTTCAGCTCGTTCTATTGGCTCAGAACACGTCCTTAAGGAGCACTTCTATTTCCGATGCACTGATCCCAGAGTATCAGCCGATATTACAGTCAGCAGGAACCAGAAACATCAGCAAAGCTGGAGATACGCTTGCCGTTGCATCCGTTTAGCACGTCGGTTCTGCACATCCTCAGAAATTACCGCCACCCGCACACCAGCGGCACATCAAAACAGCAGAAAGTATGTAGATCCATACGGAACACATTATTCCCCGTCAATCTGGAGAACCACTTCTCTGTGCAAAGAACCACTTAAGCATGCAAAGAAGTGCTCATGGTTCTATACAGAACCAATGTCTTTACTCAAGAACCCTTAAAGAACATTCCGTACTTCCGTCTCATGATTTCCAGTGTCTGAAAGGTCGTTTAGAGATGGCAGGTAAGGGAAACGCTGGAAGTCCAGGCAAGAGTGGTGGTCCACCGTTCCACTATGCAGATTTGATCCGCAATCTCGTAAAAGTCAACATGTGAACAACGTTAAACAACACCTACATCAGTCGGACGCATTCGGGAAACAAGTGAAGCAAAAATGGAACTTGTTGGTCACGATCATCCGAGATACTGTGCGTTCGGAGCAAAGACCATAGTGTGAAGGAAGTAGCTGAATCTGCAGGTGTATGGAAGCGTACGGTCATACGGGTCTACCAGCAGCGGATAAAATCCCAGTCTACAGGGAATTCTCCTTGGAATTGTGCCAGGGAAGGCATCCACCAAATCTGGACCAACTGACCAATTCTTTGATGTAAGAGTGTTTGAACATTGATGTGGCTACATCCAGAAACTTGCCCAGTACAAGCCCAATCCAGTCCCAGCTGTTATTGGTGCCGGTGGAGGTGTTACACACTGTTGGGTCCGGATCAGTCACACGGGACTCTTTTTTTGTCCGCTTATCACTGAAGTTTTCCATCTCAGAGTGACGCAGAGAAACTTGTTGATGCGGTTGTTCCAGCAGGGTTGAAGCTTGTGGATAGGCCCTCAAGGCCCCCTGGTTCTACAAACGTCTGGGTGTAGATCTTAAACATGCTGTGCATGCAGGGCAGCCAAGAGTACCGGAGAACTAGAAGAACTCTGCACAGATGAGGGGGTGAAAATTCCTGAAGTTGGAAGCTCTAGGAGAGAGCTGAACCATAAACGTTATATACTGTACATATACTCATGGACCGTATATCTGATATTACAAACTCTCTAATGTTTGGTTGGACCAGCTTTACACCTTTGCTTGTGGTGCATATGTGAACCAGAAACCGTGTTCAGTTTGAAGTTCTGCTCTCACATAAAAGAAGAAATATGACTGAAATGCACAGCTTTATAAACAATACACAGATTAACTACAGTTAACCACAGACAACAACGTGATTAATCATGATTATTCTAATTATTTGGCAACCCTATTATTATTATTATTAATATTATTATTATTATTATTACAGCATAAAATGATTTAATCAAGTTCAACATCAAATAAACATTTCTCCATCTCTAAATGAAGCCCAGAGGTTTTGATCTGATCCCATTTCAAAGAACAAGGCATCAAACACTGTGAGGGAGACACACACCTTCATGGATGGTGCTGGAGAGATGCATGGCTGGTCCCTTGGCCTCCAGAGGAGCGGCGTAGAGAACACAGGGGTTCACTTCATCTAAAGACGAAAGCTCCCTCTCCAGAGTGCGGGCCTTGCGCGGAGCCTTCAGCAGGGCTCCTTGTTTTCCCTGAGAAGCAGAGAAGCTGTGTTCTCCCTGGGGTTTAGGAATACCTTTCCCCGCAGCACTGCTGGCGTAGTCTGGCAGGGGGAACGTGCCTATACCGCTGTCGAGAGTGCGCATGGAGGAACCGGACCCTGCAGGAGTACACACACGGGACAGGAGGATAAGACTAATTCCAGAACATTTCAAAAGCAAGTTCCTGCTGTTACTGGCTGAAAGCCTGAGGTGCACACGGTACGGAGAAGATCAGGGAGCAGCTTTGTGTTCAGATTCCAGATAAAACGGACCTCAGGAAAAAAAAGAAAAGGAAACAAACTAAATCCAGAATCAGGAGTTTGAGTGCTCAGTGTGTCCACTCTTCACCTTCATTCCAGCTTCCATTCCTCTCAGGAGACTCACTCACAGTTCCTCATAGAGACATACCTCCAAAGTTCTTAGTAGTCTTAGAACACCTGGGATACCATAGCAACAGTCTGGCAATGCACCTTAGCAACCACCTGGTATTCCATAGCAACAGCTAAGCAATTACCTGGGATACCAAAGCAACAGCTTGGTAACATCTTAGCAGCTACTTGGGATACCATAGCAACACACCTTAGCAACCACCTGGGACACCATAGCAACAGCCTAGCAACACCTCAGCAACCTCCCTGGGATACAATAGTAGCAGCCTAGCAACACACCTTACCAACCACCTGGGATACCACAACAACAGCCTAGCAACACACCTTAGCAAAGACCTGGGATACCATAGCAACAGCCTAACATTGCCTCAGCAACCTCCTGCGATGACACAGCAGCACCTTAGAAACAACATGGAATACCATAGCAACAGCCTAGCCATCGAAACAAATCAATCACAAGGACTCATCGGATCTCAGCACTCGGATCTCAGCACTCGGATCTCAGCACTCGGATCTCAGCACTCGGATCTCGTGTTTGTTGACGATCCCTCTCTGGCGCCCCCTGCAGGAACCTTTATTATCCCCCAACAGTGGAATGAAACATCCAGCCATGAGAAGGCCTCACAGAGAAACGGACACAGACAGAACCAGCAGATCAAGCGAAGGCCGGTGTTCTGCACGTCACTGTATGTAGCAAGTGCACGTGTGCGTCAGCGGCGGAGCTGTAGAGGGAGCGCCGGAGCTAGCGTGTCCCAAATCGATGGGAATGCTTTTAAAGGGAGCCTTTCTGTGTAATTACATTCTTAGCGCCAAAGGACATGAATTACAGCTCATAACGACACCCATACGTTACAGCTACGTTCATCAGACTCTCGTCTGAGAGCCCCGCTCTAACAAGCCGGAGTGCGTCCGTCTGCGGCTGGATAAACTGAGACCATTCAGCCGCTGAAGTTTACAGATGCTGTTTAATGAGTGGGAGAGGACACCGAGGGGGAGTTCAGGCAAAAGCACACAAATTCCACACTCTGGTTCCGAGTCTGATTAACGGAGAGGAACGGTGCTGCTGTGTTCTCTTCTGTGAAGTTCTGTACGTGTTCAATAGAACATTTTCATTGGACAGATATGAATTACCTCCCAGAGGTTCCCAGAGACACAAGGACAGCAATTAACAACCTCTACCACGCGCCAAACTATGTGAGGTATGCTGAAAATGTAAGCATCATATAAAATCTCAAAATTACTGCATGACTGTTTATATGGTGCATAAACAAATAAATGAACATCACGGGGCACGTTGGCACATGTCACGGTCATCAAACCAGCCACACGGTCACCAGAGAACATATAATCAGCGCTGGGGGATACGTGGTACAAAGCAAAGCATTACAGTAAAGCAGCTGTTCCCAAACATGTGGTCCGCACACCTCCGGGCCGTCCTGCATGAGGATGGAGGTACGACACTTAATACAGTCTTCATCTGATTCCATTAGAACAGATACGCCCCGATACAGACACCACAGCAGCTCTGCGCTCCACTCAAGAGACCCTCACTGATCCACTACAAGCATTTAGTCCAAAGACAGCGCCAGATTTCAGTCACTTCACCAGAACCACCACCCTGTATCTACACCCACTGTCCACTCCATCAGCTCCACTGACCATACAGGACACTCTGTAGTTGTACAGGTCCAGACTGTAGTCCATCTGTTTCTCTGTGTACTGTATTAGCCTGTTCTTCAATGGTCAGGACCCCCACAGGACCACCACAGAGCAGGTACTATGTGGGTGGTGGATCATTCTCAGCACTGCAGTGACACTGACGTGGTGGTGGTGTGTTAGTGTGTGTGGTGCTGTACAACTACAGAGTGTCCTGTATGGTCAGTGGAGCTGAGAAGACGGACACGGAGTGTAGAGATGTCCTCTGGTGTATCGTTTGTGGCGGAGAATCTGTGCAGTGATCTGGAATTCACTACAGGAAACACTACAGCTGAGCTCGCTGGCGTCGTTTCTAGCCGCCTCCACTCTGCCAGGATCTGTTTTCCTGATTTGTATTATTTTTATTTTTTATTTATTTATTTATTAATATTTATAATGATTGACAAACGTTCTTTGATGCCATGTGAGAGAGACACAAAGGGGCACATATGCAGACATGCTAACTACAGGCAGGTGTGAGTGGTTAGAACTCCGGGGATGAGGTTCGGGAAAACGGGACGCGATTAGGAGATGGCGGACATGTGACCGTGACGTCTTCGGGTGGTGGGTTATGGGAAATAGAGTCTGGGAGATCGGAGGTGGAAGGAGAACCCGGAAGCGTGACACTATTCATATAATTCCCGTTCTTCCTATTATTTATCAGTCATTTGGATTAATTTAGCCTCGTTTTAGCTTCCTTATCTACCTTATTCCTCTATTTCGATTTGTTTATTTACCATATCACTCACACTTATTCCCAAATGATCCGGATTATCTATATAAGGCTTTAATTCGAGTGTGGTTGATTAAATACTTTATTTTCTCTTTTAATTCTTGTTTACTGTCAACACTCGAAGTGTTCTCTGAGCGAAAATAAAGGTGGACTGACTGATGGATAATTGGACTCCTTTACAAAGCTGTATCTTGCTTTATAACACGTTTATAAACACATATCATGCAATGCGCCTCACTTACTAAAACATTCCTGAAAAGCAGTTAGCATGACTGAATTATTCAGAAGTACACGGTTAATTATTAAAAGCGTAGTAGCATTTATTAATCCGTAAACAAGTCCATAAATAACCACCACTGTTAAACCATCTGGTCACACTTTCTATGAATCAGGGATCCATAATGCATTATAAGTGCACTCAAAGATCTATAAAGCCTTTATAATGCTTTATAATACTAGACATAGACCTTTATAACTGTGTTCAAGCGTTCATAATCACGCCTATAACCTGTTGTAACATGGCAGTATAAGGCTTCATAGCACAAAGTGACATAATGCATTATGAAGTATATATACAGTAAGCGGTGTTATAAAGCTTAATAACTGATGTTGTGTTTATATGCTTAATGCTTTATAAAGGTTCACAGTGAAGCCTCACATACGCCTCTAACGTTCCTCAGTCTCTTCACAATGGAGGGATGTTTCTAAGTGCATATAACATCCAATGAACACTTATAAGCTCTCGTTATGAACTATAAGTAGAGCGACGTTATTGATCAGCTCTATGATTTATAGCACTACGTGAATGAATGAATGGATTAAGCCTTATGGTACGGGCCTTATCAATAACTGCTAAGAACAGATCAGATCTACACATTGAACACATGATGTCACTCTGTGTTATGAAGCCTTATACTGTGGTGTTATAACAGTTTATGTCTGTTTATATACAGTTCAAATGGCTTATATCAAGTATTCTAATCCATTCTAGATGCCCGATTCACGGAGAGCGTTACCAGCTAATAAATAATGATTAGGTTCTATTACGGAGGAGATAAGTGAGATAAACAGGACACGGAGGCTCCGATCGCTCTCTACTGCGATGAACGTTCCTTCCCGGTTTTCCGCTGGGATTAGCACAGCAGCGATAGGCATTAGATTTCACAGCGCGCCTCTTTCATCCCTCTAATAAATTACCTGTTTTTTCAGACGCTTTGTGCACATATTGGTCTCCTGAGGTGTAAATTAAGTGACAGGCTCCACAATATCAGCACCGAGCTGCTCCACCGCGTCAGGAGACCTTTCCGCCCTCAGGGACCTGATCAATCAGCTGAAGACGCAATTACAATCTGTGTCAGAACTAAGAAAGAAAGCCACGCGTGATGAGTTCTCAGGCGGCGCCTGGAAAACCTGGAGGAGGGGCGAGTTCACCGTGGAAGGAGGCTTAATGATTAGGATCTCACCGGTGAAGTGCTGTGAGCTGATGGACTCGGCCAGGCTCTCATCAGACGTGATCTCGTCGCGGCTGACCGCGTCCGGACCCTGCGGTGGGGAGAGAGAAGACAGCAGTGAGGGACAGCGTCGGTCTGAGCGCTGTATGAGTGAGTTACGTCAAGTGCCGCTCAGCAGTCGTGTACTTTGTCCATCTCCTCTCGGCTCCTGGTGTGGCTGATGCCGTTCTGCTGGTGGCCGAAAACAGGACGGGATCTCTTGGAGTCGAAGGACAGGCGCCGATGGACTATGCCGAAGCTCGGCGCTCCTCTCTCGTCCACCCTTTCCGACAGTAAAGCAGAGGAATTACAGACGGTTACTCTTTCAAACATGCCTACTCTCCAGCACAAACACTCCCAGATTCCGGAGTGAGGCTATCCGGCTTAAAGGTCAGGACAATCCACTTCCGATAATGCATACCATTAAAAACTACAGCTGCTTTTAGCTGGAATTCTGTTCTAAGTGCTTCCAAACGATGATTAGAGGAGAAAGAAGGGGAAAACTAACATGGCTGAAATTACTTGTCAAGACGAGGAGGACAAGCTAACAGCTAAGGCTAGCATCCTGGCTTTCTACATACCTTGTAGAAAAGGTATGTAGCCTTTACGGTTTAGGCCAGAACGGGCCCCTAAAGTGGATCTACAGTACAGTGTTTTGTATTCCCCGCCTGTATGTATCCGAGGTATCATTCAACGTCGTGCAGTTACACTTCCTGTCAATATCACACGCCACCAGGTGAAAATCCGGCCCAGTGAGTCGACTGTTTAACGACTCAATCTATAGAACCGGATTCTGCTGCCAATATTACAGTCGGACCGTCACATAACATGGATATACAGCGAGGATCATTCCAGGCCGGCTGTACAGGGAGCTGAACGTCTGGTTTCTCCCAGTTTCATATATTTATCAGTCTATTAATAATACTGTTAATAAACGTGAAAATAACTCGTCTGTTATTAATCAGTCTCCGTTTGTCTGATCCACACATGTGGAGCGAGTGACCCGGCGGTGTGCCCGCTACAGCTCACAGGAGGTTACGCAGGAAGACAGTCATACAGTCCTCCAACCAGACAGACAGTCAGACCAGCCACTCTGACCAATAAACAACAGTCATAAGAGAGCACCCTCCACAGCGTCCCGACTGTGAACGCCTGGTAGGCCAGCTGGGAATTCTGTCTGCAGCACGGAATGTCTAATTAGTATTTCCTTTAACGATTAAACTAAATTAACTGAATCAAACTGAAGACTGTGGGGATCTCCAAGCGCCTTTTAGAGATTCTCTGTTGTTTTTTAATTTTAATGGCTTATTTTAGCATCTTTTGCTCCGAGTCACGTGTGGAAATGAGAAACTAATCCAATACGGATTTCCTTAATAAGGAATTTTTACCTGATCCTGCTACTAGACGTGGGTGACACGACAGTATGTTAGAATTACGGTGATTCGTTTGTGCCACAGTACGCTTTTCTGAGCGAACGAGAGAACAGGTAAAGATACGGCACTGCTGGCCCACTGTCGGCACTGGTACTCTGCTGTGTCCCAAAACAGATCTGGTCCACTTCTGGCACAGATGCCGCAGAGTTGGCTGCTTTTATTTAAAAATCTTATTATTATGAATAATGTAATTATTGCCCTAAAATATCAGATTTAAACTCTGCATTACTGCAGCGTAGCTCATGTAGCCTTGCTCTATAAGTGGGCGGAGTCAGTAGAACTAGTCTTCAGATGGAGTCATTAGTGCCATCATTATTGTCTATCGGTGATTTTGGGGACATGATACTGAAGGTAGGTCTGGATCCTTGATGCTGACGTACACGACCCTGTAAATGACCTTCACCTGTTTAGCAGCTGCTGCATGAAGCTGTCAGCCGTGACTCCCCTGTACATGAGCGATAGCTGACCCTGCGCTTGGTCCATAACCACTTCACACGAGTGTCCTCTCCCGGGACGATCCAGAGCAATCCCCACCCTGTTGACGTAGGCCCTTTCTTCTTCCAAGGCCTTCCTTAAATCTTCTGCCTTCTCCATCAGCTTAGAGATGTTCAAGCTTTCCACCACCTTTCTGGGTCCTCCTTTGGCCCCCGAGGGGTCCTTGGCTCCAGAGGAAGAGGACGATACATTGAGCTTGAGCTTGGACATTTCAGGCTTGCGATTAAGCGCCGGAAGCTTGCTCTTCTTCAGGCCGAACCAGCTGGCTATCCCGTTGGAGGTCTTCTGTTTAGTCTCTGCGGTTTGGCCACGGTCTTGTTCCTGCAGCTTGAGCATGTTTTCCTCAATTCCCCGCATTACCTTCTGCTCAATGGCCGACTGGGGAGCAGAAGCTGCCGCAGGAGGTCGTTTTTCCTCGACAGCCTTGATATTAGCTGATTCTGCTCCGGGTCTTGGCGGAGGGGGAGGTGGGAAGTTATCGACGTGAGCAAAGGTCTTCTTCTTCCCGGCCGGGAGCTTTGGTTTGTCCTCAGCCCGCGACGGGTGCCTCTGGGGATGGGAGCGCTCATCTTGAACCGGTTTCATTCCTCGGGGATAAGAAGATGCGTTGCCAGCTTTGGACGGGGACTTGGATTGCACTCTAGTAGGGCTGCTCTGAGGACTCGGGACCGTTTTGCTGTGGTGGGTGAGAGGATTGGGACACTTTCCGTAGCTTCGCATCAGGACGGGGGTTTCCGAGGAGCCTGCAGAGGACATTCCCATCTTGATTTTTTGACCCTCTGCTTTAAGAACGTACGTCTTCTCCACCATCACTTGCTTCGGGCTGTGTTCATGAGAAGAAGAACCAGAGGCCTTGGCATAATTGCCAAAGCTGGTTTTAGGGTAGGGTTTCCCATCGAGTGAGTCTGTATACTTCGAATGTCGCTGCTCCATCACAAGGCGCTCGGCCGTCTTGCTTCTTTCACTGTTTCCAGGTGATGCGCCGGTTTTACCCACGTTACTTTGTACTTCCCTCTTTTCCACGGCCTGCTGCAGGTCCTCGGTGCTCTTCAGTTTGCCGAGAGCTGCCAGACGTTCCTTGAAAGGGTGATAACTTGAGTCGTTTTGAGGCTTGCTGGCGACGGTCCTTTTTGGCAGTGACGGCTGCTTGTCGCTCCGTTTAGCCGCAGCTTGGGGCGGAGTAGAAGTGTCAGGCTTGTGAGCGGCCTCTGGAGGACCTCTCTCATGATATCTGTCCTTCATGCTGGAGTAACTGGTCCTTTGCGCCTTGTTTGCCACGGAGGACGAGGTCGGCAGGCTGAAGTGATGCTGGGGCCTTTGCCAGACCGGACTTTCTGTGTCTGTGTCCTGGTCTGAGGAGTCGGAAGGCGATTCCCCCGTGGTTGCCGATGAATCTGAGTTTTTAAGGGAGAGTGGACTGAGGAGTCTTTCATCTCTCAGACTCATCTTCTGCTTGTCGGAAACGTCCGCCTCTTCTGGGGTCACCTGGGGAAACCCGTTTACGGAATGAGAAGCAGAGGGATCCAAGATATTTTCATAGTGAGGCACCTGAGCACCTTTCGGGGGTTGTGAGGAGGACTGGCCTGCTCCTTTAGAAGCCTTGCTTGGCTTCGGAGCCGAGTGGCTACTGTACCCCAATTCTTTCATGGCCATGGATGAACAAGCGTCCTCAGGCTTCGGCGGAGAGGTCGGGGCAGAATGCGTACCAGGACAGGTGTCTGTTTTGGAAGCAGAGGACGGTTTATCTCGTTCTGTCGTGGTAGCTTTGCGAGGCATCCCGGGCGACTGGCAGACCTCATAATTATTCCTACAAGGGATTTTTGAGCTGCGCATGAGCTGAGGACTCAAACGTAAGGCGTTGGCTGTTGCCGTGTTCTCCGCCATCGAAGGTATCTTGAGGAACTTGAGTAGCTTTGAGGGGGAAGAGACCGGAGAAGGCTTGGATTCGCTGAATGAGGAGGGAGGAGATGTTGGACTGTGTGCAAACTTGCCTTTTCCTGGAGCCTGTGCCAGTGCCTGTGCAGTCGGGGAATATGACTCCACGGATACTTTCCTGGACATCGAAGTTTCATTGGAAGAGAAGACTCCATTGCAGACCGAGGTGTCCTGCTCATGTTTCGCAGAATCGGTGGCAACCTCCAGATAACGGCACTCGTCAGCTCTAGGTGTTGGCACGCCGTCAGATTGCCTGCCATCCTGGGGGGCACTGTTAGGACCCTTGGTAGCCGAAATCTTGTTAGAATCCCTCTCATGCTTTGGCTCCTTACCCGTTTCCAAGGAATCAGCATTCAGGGAAGACAGGTACGGAACAGTGGCTTTTGGCTGGGAGAAATGAGCAACATTAGCTCTGCAGGGGGCGACTGTGCTGGGTTGGCTGGTTTTATCCACACACGGCATCTTTGTCTGTGGATGTGTGCTTTGTGCCTGAGCTCCGTGCTCTTCTGAAGATGTCTGGGAATCCTCTCGGCCAGAATGAGAGCCCATTTCGAGTCCCTGGTTACACTTAAGTAGGCTGTCTAAGCTACTTCTCTGGGAAAGAACACGACAGGACGGACAACCGCCGTACCGCGAGGATGCACGACTGTCCTGTTGTGCCCCTTCCCCGTTAGCATACTCATGAATATCCGAATCCGAACTGGAGTGTCGGCAATGGGGGTGACGTGCGCCTGGAGTCACCACGGTTGTCTCTCCTGGCAACAAGGGCTGTCCATGATAGTAGTAGCAAGCTGACGGATGGAACTTGAGAGGATCCGACTCCTCCAGCTTACGGAGGACCTCCAGGATGTGTGCTTTCTTTTTGAGGAATGGAGACATGGCTTCCATGGAGGAGGCCGAAGCTTGAGGGGAACCTCCTGTGCCGTTCTGTGTGCAGTCGTCATTGCTCTGAAAGACAGGAGAGTCACGTTAACTAATCCCAAAGTCACCAATCAGTTATCCGCAAGTACCTGAACAACAACCAATACACTGAGCGTATTACTAAACCACACCCTCACCAAACACCACCAAAGTGGAGCGTCCTGATGGTGTGTACCATTTACACAGAGCTGATTTACTACAATATCATTAGTGAATGTTAAATGTACTTCTGCACAAAATTTGGAATCACTCATTTCAGTAAAATGCAACCAGTTAAATACACACTCATCATCAGAACAGCAGCTGCACCCGGACGGAGTCAACCCACAGGACTGAAACTGGGTGTGTAGGTTTGACATGGTGAGACATGATAATGATTCAAGTCTCATGTGACGTAAGCAAGGACAGGTCTTATCTCTGTACCTGACTGACCCACCACCCACGATTACAGACATCCAGCGAGCAGTGATGTCCTCCATGAGTCATCCTGTTAGTGCAGCACCATTGGCAGACGGCTGCACCACGCAGGACTACATGCACACAGACCGTTACCACGACTGTCCTTAACACCACGTCACCGTCACCAAAGACTGCAATGGTGTCGTACCAGACTGTCATGGAGTGACTCAGAACGGCAGCGGGTCATCTTAAGTGACGAGTCCCGCTTTTGTCTTGGTGGAGACGACCAACGAATCCGTGTGTGGAGGCACCGTGGTCAGCACCAAGATGAACAGTTTGTTGTCACACATCACACGTACAGAAGGCCTGGTGTCACTCCACCTCCACCCCTACCGCACCATCTGCAGGAACTGTGTGAGGATATTCAAGCTGCATGGGATGGATTATCACAGGACTCCATTAGGAACCTCTACAGCTCCATGCCGAGACGTCTGGCATGTTGGGTTAGCAAACACGGCGGCCCGATGCCATACTGAGAGACAGACTTCAAGAATAGGTAGAATATGAGAAATGTTCTGATGGTGTAGATCAGCTGATCGGGATTAGAGTAGGGATTATTAATCTGAGTCTGAAATGAATTAACATTAAACACACTATAAACATCTAAACACAGAGATACTACACTGTACTGATGATAGGAGCACGCTAGGTAGAACCGCTCGATGGATCAGAGGAGTAAATAGCTGGTACTGCGGTTTTGTTTAGTTTCTTGTGCAACATAAAGACCAAACAGTTCAATTACCAGATTCCCTCTTCAGTCCGAGGCCTGACTAATAACCTGTTTCATGACACTAACAGAGTGAGCACGCCAACGCACAATCGCATTAGCATCACCATTCGGTTCTGAAACGCAGCTTCACCAAACAATTGAAAAAGCATCATCGCAGAGGCACGAGCCCGAGTGGTAAGCAAAGCCGGCGCTGACCGAGCATTTCAAATAAGCCTTGGGTTGATAAAGTTGTCCGGCGAGGCCTACGGACAGCTAATCCCCCGCTCTGCACTCAGACACAGTCAGAAGCGATGGCAGAGATTAGACGAGCGCCTTGTCTCTACTCCGGGAAGAGTAAATGCATGGCCGAGGGGAGAGGGAATGAGGTGGAACGTGGAGGGAGCTACTTTAGTTTCACATGACTGGTCCACCCGGAGCAACCGGCTTTATCTTTAATTAAAGAAGCAATTAATTCCGTAATCGGTTGGAGAAAGAGGCCCTCCACTCTTCCCCGCTGCTCCAGCCCAGAGGAGCCAATCTGTTAAATACGTGCAGCCTCCAGCAGCGGGAGCCTCTGGGGATTATTAAATTAAGACAGATGCTGAAGAGACGGGAGGGAGAGAGAGGGAGAGAGGGAGAGAGAGAAACAAACAAACTGAGGGTTCTAGCTACATTCTGGTTTAAACTCCAACCGTTTCTCAAAATCCCCCCATACCACAGAGAACCAGATGTAGACAGAGCCATTCAGAGTGATTCCGACCTCTGTCTCCAACCTCCAACAGGCTGTAGACTGAATGGGTGGGGCTAACTTGTTGTAGGCTGAGTGGGTGGAGTTTAACTGCTATAGGCTGAATGGATGGAGCTTTAGGGTAGACTGAATGGATGGGGTTAAACTACTGTGTGCTGAATGGGCGGGGCTAAACCACAGTAAACTGAATGGGTGGAGCTAAACTGCTGTAGGCTGAATGGGTGGGGCTAACATACTGTAGGTGGAATAGGCGGGGCTAACCTGCTGTAGGCTGAATGGGCGGGGCTAACCTGCTGTAGGCGGAATGGGCGGGGCTAACCTGCTGTAGGCGGGATGGGTGGGGCTAACCCGCTATAGGCTGAATGGGTGTGTTCAGGCTCTCGCCCTCTTTCCTGGCACCATGATGTCAGTGTTTCCTCCCGCAGCCTCAGCACCGCCGGACCTAACCCCTGGTCACTCGTCACTCATCAGGGGAACAAGTGCATGAAATGGAGCTCATTCCTCATGTATGGCCCCCCACCTGTCTCAAACGAGCGACTCCATCACCCGCACGCCTCGGACTGACCCTTTGTCCAGGCTCCATAAACATGATGCATATATATGGGCTCATCATCCGTCTCAGGTGCGGAACAGACCGAATTCATCAGGAGATCAAATTGCATCCAGGATCGGATCTTATACATACTGTAGGCTGAACCATATCTCCGTCTTTTGATGCATAGTTAAAAACTGAGCTATGATCTGTATTAATGTTGCTCAAAATAAAGAAATATAAAATTAAAATATAAAAATATTAAAACAAAGTTTCATCTTTAACTTCATGCCTTTTAGACACACTCACTGAAAACTGGGGTATGAATATAAATGAATATATATGAATAAATAAATGTATGAATTAATTAATAATATATAAATAATAAGAATAACAATGCTAAGAATAAAAATAATAACAATGACATTTATTATTATTATAAATTATTATTATTGTTCATAATATTTTATATTTTAAATATGTTTTACATTTGTAGATTGTGATATTATATTTTGTACATATATAATTACATGTATTTATTTATTATATATTTCTGTATAACCCCAATTTAAAAAGGTATAAATCACCGTACCTGACGCTTTGTCTTATGACTGTTATGATTGTTGTATCTGAACCATCAACATCACTTAACACTAAACAACCATGGAGACTGCAGACCCCGGCTGATCTGTTCTCCTGTCCTCCAGGTCTTCAGCTGGGTGACCGGACGGGAGCTGTAGATTGTGGAGCTTTAGACAGTTCTGGCCTCTGATTACCCAGCCGTGGTGCTGGAACAGGGGTAGAGTGTTTCTAGGAGTGGTCTAGAACCAACACATGTTCTCCACACGCTTGTTCAGTGTTAATGGAGCTTCCACACACGTTCAGGTTTCCCACTAATACCCACTCTAAGTGGGCGAGCAGCAAATCCCCAATACGTGAATATCCGCTTCCTGTCCCTGAATTCCGGACACTTCCCAGCAGCTCTCAGGACAGAAAGACTAACGGGCCGTAAAGACGGATCAGAGGACGAGCCGCCCAGAGAGCTGGGATACAGGGGCAGGACTGTGTGAGTCTGTACATCTGTGTTTAGGAGGAAACACAAAAATCTATATTCAATTTGACACCTCTAACACCCCCCCCCCCCCCCCCACACCCAC
>CM067494.1:280734-291152 GCA_034552555.1 Semaprochilodus insignis
CATCATAAGACGCATCGCTAACGAGTTCTCACAGCAGCATACTGCTGTTCTTCACAGGTCAGCTTCTGCCGGCACTGATTTGACAGCAAAACAAACCGCCGGAATGATCCAGAGGGAAAACACAACACCGGCGCTCTGCTCCAGTCATTTTCTCATTAGAACACGGACCGGAGTGGCACCTTCCTACCAGCGCCGAACTCCGATCACCCTCGCGCAGCGTCTTCATGCCTCTCCGAGCCCAAGCACGCGTGCGTGTGGGTGGCGTGTGGGAGTTAAACCATGATCCAGGCTGAAACGCTGTTTGTGTGAGTCAGTGAACAGACAGGAGAATATCTGTTGCTTACCATTTCCCGTTATTACAGCTCCGGCACCAAACCCGATTAACCAGCGAGAGCTACGAGCTCATCAGTGCACGCATGGCTGTCACCGAGACGCCGCCATCTACACCCAGCATCCATCACTCCAAAACCCACATATTTAATACACGGTGGACACGCAAAGCCGGGCCATCAGCTCAGTTAGGAGCTTCTAACAGCGCGTTAGTTACAGACGGAATATCACGGGGCGGATATGATCGGAAAACTCCGGATGGGATGTGTGAGGTGATAAAACAACGAAGCCCTGTAGCAGATCCAGACTGACGCAGTGCTCTCTCTCGCTGCGTGCCGTGATGGTGTGAGCTCTGGAGGTCTTCCTCTGGGGTTAATACGGTGACTCAGCAGTTTCAGCACCACAGACTACTTTCACATCACCACACAGAGAAGAGCTTCAGCTACCGAGGGGGGTTTAAAGATCAGACGAAATATCGGATCCTTATTATCAGTGTCAGTACTGACCGATACTCAGGGATTCAATATCCACTCATACTCAAGGTTTCAATATCTGTATCAGGATCCAAAGACACTCAAGGTTTTGATATCATTACTCAAGTTTCAATATTGGTACTGGCAGGTATTCAAGTTTTCAATAGAGTTGCAATATCAATATCAATATCAGCCGATACTCAAGGTTTCAGTACGAGTATGGTCAATATTCAAGGTATTAATATTAATACAGGCCAGTACTCGGGATTTAATATCTTTATCAGTGTTCAGAGATACTCAAGGTTTCAATATCGGTATCAGCCGATACTCAAGGTTTCAATTTTGGTACTGGACGATACTCAAGGAATTGATACCGGTATCAGTATCATCAATACTCAAGGTTTCAATATCTGTATCAGTATGTGCCGATACTCAATGTTTTAATATTGGTATTGTTAATATGCAATGTATCAATATCGGTATCAGAACCAGGCCATTCTTAATGATTCAGTAATGGTACTGACAATACCCATGGTATCTGTACCAGGGTTTCAGTATCAGTACTGGCGGATACTCAAGGCTTCAATATAGTTTCTACATCAGTATCAGGACCTCCTGAGACTTAAAGTTTCAACCCTAGTATTGCTGAAATTCAAGATTTCAATATTCCATAAGCAAGCACTCAGTAACCGTATCGATGTAAGGTGATATTTCAGGCTCATTTTAAAGTCTAAATTCTGGATTCAGAATCAGTATTGGCCGACACGTAAGTGTTCTGTACTGATATCAGCAGCTGACGATACTCAGTTTCAATAACAGCAGCTCGTTTTAAAGTTCAGTAGTTTATATAAAAAACAATATCAGACTGGTATTAGCCAATGATCAAGGATTCAATATCAGCATCACTGTCAGAAAAGACGTAGTATCGAGCCATCCCCAGTTAGCGATGAGCATGAACATGAATTCACATGATCTCTAATTCACATGAACATTTTTTGTCCATTCTACTTATTTCAGTAATATAAACAGTTAAAGCTGGTAAAATACGCCATCATACCCAGTATTGGAGTGTCTACGTACCATTTCTACGGACTACTGCTTAAACCGTGTATCTAGAACTTCCAGAAGGACTAGAGAGCGTATTCAGCTGTTCCATGGGGAGGTGGCAATGTTCGTCTTACAAACACAGTCCTGAGCGGATGGAGTGGGAGCAGAGCTGGATGAGCCCGAGGCGGTCGTGGGCTGGAGGTTAGGGAAGCAGCCTTGTGACCAGAAGGTCGCTGGTTCGATTCCCTGAACCGACAGGACATGACTGAAGGGCAAGGCACTTAACCCCAGCTGCTCCCCGGGCGCCATGGATAGAGCAGCCCACTGCTCCGGGCAAGCGTGCTCACTGCCCCCTAGTGTGTGTGTGTGTTTCACTGCATGGCAAGAATGGCCGTTCCTACCCAGCATCTGCTCTGCGGAGCTGTTCAGACCTACACAATGGACCTTCTTGCCGTTCTACAGATACGGTGTGTGTGTTTACCCTCTCTGGTTTTCTAGATTAGGCCATCACGGTGCTGACTCTGCATTGAGATGTCTGTTGTCTATCAGACCAGCTCTAATGCTGAGCGCCGAACAAGCACTTGAAGTGACAGCGCGGTAACTCTGACAAATTACATTCCAGAAAGGTTCATCCAAGTCAGCCTCGCCGCTCACTCCATATCTCCACAAAGTTTCTCTCACTCCTCAGTACAACTACGCCGGAACCAAACGCCATTCCTCAAGCGAATCAAGGGTATTCTAGGGTTTGCACTACATGCTGGAACATTGCTGTGAGAATTTGACTGAGTGAAGTCAGGTACTAATGTTGGATTATCAGTTCACGATGCCGGTTGGGCTTTATACTAGCCAAGGTCATAGTGACGTCAGAGTGTCCCATTCCATCAACCAATGCTTGTCTATGGAGATAACACAAGTTGTGGATGCACAGCAATGGCTGACCTAGGGCAGTCGAGGGCTGGAGGTTAGGGAACCAGCCTGGTAACCGGATGGACAGTAAAGACTTAAGTGCCCTTGAGGAAGGCACCTAACCCCCAATCGCTGCCCACCACTCCGGGCAAGTGTGCTCACTGCCCCCTAGTGTGTGTGTGTGTGTTCACTAGCATGTGTGTATGTGGGTGTTTCACTTCACGGGTGGGTTAAATGCGGAAGACAAATTTCTCTGTGTGTAAACACAAATAGCAAGGAATGGCCCTAAACTCTCTACTCAGACAATGACTGGCCCCACCTTAAAAATAAATTTAAATAAATAAATAAATAAATAAATAAAATAAAAAGTTGCTGAGTTCACTCACTATAAGGGCTATTCAGAACCACCTGGACTCAGCTCACCCCCACAGTAATCTCATGACCATTCCCAGGTTTACAGCCAATGGACCAACACTGTGGTTCTCAAATCCTGGTACTGGTGGCCTCATATCCTGTACATTTGGGTCTGGTTCCAACGTACCTGTTGTAAAGGATTGGGGGCGGAATGCAGTTTCTGGGCGAAGAGCTCAGTCAAAGTCTTGTTCTGCCTCTCCAGGTCAAACACCCGCATCTTCAGCTTGATGCACTCCTCCCGCAGGTCCTTCACACAAACACAAACCAACATAGTGCACATTCCATCTGGCAGAACTTCAGATCTCAGTGGCACAGTAAAACACCTCAGAGAGCACTCACAGATGAAGAGAGTGAAGCTGATCGTCTCCTGACAAACCCTCTGAGATACATTAGACGGTAAGTGAACAGGCGGTTCTCATAGTCGAAAGGTGCAGGCGTGAACACCTGAGCCACTTTGTCAGGGGCTGAATCGTTGGCCAGGTGACAGGGTCAGAGCATCTCAAACATGGAAAGGCTAGCAGGGATCAGAAGTGGTGAGTATCTACCAGGAGCGGCCCAAGAAGGAGGGACGATCCATGAACCGACATTGAAGGCTCACTGATGCACGAGGGTGACGAAGGTGATCCCACCTGGTCTGAACCAGCAGCAGGGGTACAGTTCACCGACTAAAGTGCCTATAACAGGCAGAACTGGACCTCGGAGTGACAAAAGGAGGTCACCCAGTCCGACAGGTCCTGATTTCTCATTGACGGGAGGGCACATGCAGTATTTACCTAGAGAGAGATGGACCAGGATGCACTGTGGGAAGAAGATGATCGGGTGGAAGCAGAGTGATGCTCTGGCTGACTGTCTGCTGGGAAACCCTGGGACCTAAACACCATATGGACAAAGTACACCTCTTCATGGCCATGGTGTTCCCTGACGGCAGGTGCCTCTTC
This sequence comes from Semaprochilodus insignis, assembly GCA_034552555.1. Classification (NCBI taxonomy): domain Eukaryota; kingdom Metazoa; phylum Chordata; class Actinopteri; order Characiformes; family Prochilodontidae; genus Semaprochilodus; species Semaprochilodus insignis. The sequence goes on from CM067494.1 coordinate 284,843, forward strand.
AGTGGGATGCAGACCTACAACCCTGGAACGGTTTAGGGAACTCAACTAAGAGCTCAAGGTGTTGGCCTTTCCCAGATATCAATCTGATCAATCAAGCATCTGGAACAGAAAGTCTGATCTGTGACCTTCAGAGGTCTTGTGGACTCGACGCGTTGGCAAACCCAGCTCATGAGGGAGCGCCAGCATGTTAAGCAGATGGTCATGATGTTTTGGCTCATCGGTGTAGCGGGGAAGGTCTCCATCTCTCTCACACTGACAAACAAAACACACGATCATTCAGAAACCTGAAGAACGGTGTCATACCTTCTGGTTCAGCAGAGCCTGCACCACATGGTTGGCCACCTAAAACCCAAACAGACAGACAGAAGTTGGTATTCGGCTCCTCATCTCACGCACAGCCGAGCTGCAGGCTTACGCTCAGCAAGGTGGTATGAGAAGGGAGAGAAGGTTCAGGGCAGCTTCTAGTAAATGTAATCTGTATCACGCTGTAAGTCCATCCATTTAACAGAAAGCACTTTATCACAGCTTAAAGGAAATATTCCAAAGCCTAAACGCCTCGGAAGCACAAGAACGGGAAAACATCACTTCAGTATTTCGCTGCAGTAGAGTATTATATTCACTATATACATATACTATATTACATATACACATATATATATATATATATATCTCCATCCTGCTACTGTGTAAAACATTCTTAAATGGAGGAATACGTCATTATTTCCAGGTTTTCCTGATTTTCCCCATCACCAACATTCCACACAATACTCAGAAGACACATGTAGGTTCACTGCATTGCTACCTCCACCATGCTTCACAGTTGGAATGAGGTTCTGGTGTCACTCCATATACACACATCCTAAAAATGAATATCTGCACCCAGAAGGAGTCAACCAACAGGACTGAAACGTGGTGTGTAGGTTTGACATGGTGAGACATACTAATGATTTAAGTTCCACACTCAGCTGCACATGTGACATGAGCAAGGACGGGTCTTATGACTGACTAGATGAGGTCGTCCTGTTGCGCTTTCCATTCTGACTCGTGCTGTTGTGTTGGTAGCCTCCTTTAGTGAAGTACACCTCTGAGAACAGTTCAAAAGTAGTTCAAGCAGTTGCAGGAGTTGGAGAGGGGTCGCATCATAGGGTTCTGGGATGCAGGATGGTCCTATCGAAATACTGCGCACCATTCCGGTCGTGAGGACATTACCAAGGAACGTCCCAGCATCATGAAGGATCTGGAAGACCTACACAAACCTCAGAGTTTTGTTGGGGTGACCGACAGCCATGACTGCAGACATCCAGCGAGCAGTGATGTCCTCCATGAGTCATCCTGTTAGTGCAGCACCATTGGCAGACTGCAATGGTGTCGTACCAGACTGTCATGGAGTGACTCAGAAAGTCAGCGGGTCATCTTCAGTGACGAGTCCCGCTTTTGTCTTGGTGGAGACGACCAACGAATCCGTGTGTGGAGGCACCGTGGACAGCACCAAGATGAACGGTTTGTTGTCACACGTCACACGTCCAGAAGGCCTGGTGTCACTCCACCTCCACCCCTACCGCACCATCTGCAGGAACTGTGTGAGGATATTCAAGCTGCATGGGATGGATTATCACAGGACACCATTAGGAACCTCTACAGCTCCATGCCGAGACGTCTGGCATGTTGGGTTAGCAAACACGGCGGCCCGACGCCATACTGAGAGACACGACTTCTGTATGTGTAGCTCAATAAATATTGATCATATCAGTCTAAATTTATCATCAGTTATTGATCCTGGTAACCTTTATCTTCCTTCCCAACACACCTGCAATCCCACACCTCCTTCTGGGAGCAGCTGCTCTGATGATGATGAGTGTAATTATGACTTCAATCAGTCTGCATTTTATTAGTAACCAATGCTGAAATCAGTTCACTTCTGTACACAACTACATAAATATATATACACACTACAATAATAATAATAATAATAATAATAATAATAATAACAATAACAATAATAATAATAATAATTGTATTCAGTGTTTCTCAGACTGCACTGCAGGTAATCCAGTTAGACAGGTCTACTGATGCTCCCTCTGTAATAATCCCTGTGGCTGGTCTCATGGATAATGCTAAGAAGCCAAACTGGACGATGTTTTGGACTCACCTCATCCAGGCATCGCTCGTACGCCTCCCTCTGGTTCTCGTTGGCCTGAGCGAGGGCGGTGTTCTCTGCCTGCGGAACAATAAAGCCGAGAGAAAATCAGTGAGGATGAAAAGAAACGAGCAGAAGAAGGAAACGTTATTTTTGCGGTTTATGTTTTGGAAATTTCATACATCAATCACCCAGGCTGCCTCTCATCATCACAGCAGTCAGTCCTTTGACTGGAACCCTTTGATGGGCGGCGCACCTCTATAAAAACTCATTATTGTATGAAACACTTCCTAACTGTAAGGACGATTCGAGCACATCCTGTTCTTTACCCACAGACCGTTTCTTCTCCTCGGCTCTAATCAGGTGCGTCCTCCAGAGACAACTCTGCGAGTCAAGACGCTCGGGAGAGACACCCGCTGCAGATACACCACACTGAATACATCAATCGCTGTGAGCGCTGCCCTTGATAAATGTCACAGCGTGAGAGCGTTACAGCGTCTTCAGCCTGTATTAAACTGCTGCAGCCTGAGCACCGTTTGAACCATGTGACCAACAAATGACCAACACATGACCAGCACTGTGAATCTGAACACGCCAATGAAGACACAGGACAGCACGGTCAGATGACTGATCAGGTCCTCTGTAGTACATTACATTTGAGTGCAGCAGTGAAGGACATGTGATCTGTTATTACACTGTTATAAAGCATCATTCCCACTCATACAGCTGATCATGCCAGTTTTCCCAACTAGTAAAGTGGACTTCCTGAGAGGAATGTGTGTGACTGGGCAGCTTAAGCTTGCTTGACAGTTGCTATGGTATCACATGTGGTTGCTAGGGTGTTGCTAAAAAGTTTCGCATCTCAGATGATGGCTAGGCGGTTGCCATGGTATCCTAGCTGATTGCTAGGCAGTTGCTACAGTATCTCAACTAGTTGTTAGCGTGTTGTTTTACAGTTGCTATGGCATCCTAAGTGGTTGCTAAGGTATTTAATAGGTGGTTGCCATGGCAGTATTGATAGCTTCTAGGGTGCTGCTAAGTGGCTGCCATGGCATCCTAACTGATAGTCTAACTGGTTGTCAGGGTGTTGCTTGGCAGTTGCTATGGCATTGCTGATGGTTGCTAGGGTGTTGCCAGGCATTTCCTATAGCATCACAGGTGGTTGCTAGCATCATTCCCAAGTAAACAGAATAGACTTCAGTTCAGACCTCAGTTCATGACCACTAACGACCCCCGATGACCACTAATGACCCCCGATGACCACTAATGACCCCTGATGATCACTAATGACCCCCGATGACCACTAATGACCCCTGATGATCCCTAATGACCCCCGATGACCACTAATGACCCCCGATGACCACTAATGACCCCAGAGGATCACTAATGACCCCCAAGGATCACTAATGACCCACGATGACCTCCAATGGCCTCTTATGACCCCTGACGCTTGCTGTATTGTTCCTTTATAAGCACTTATAAAGCTCTACGTCAGCTGTGATTAAAGGCTGCCGATGTAGGTGTCATGCAGCCTCGTAAATGCTGCTCATCAGTAAATCTCACCACTTCCTCCATGAGAGACCTTATGACATCATTAAACCAGAATAAGCTGATTATAAATACGGTTATAAGCGCTTCTCTCAGCATGCAAACAGGCCTTGTGTTTCCGAGCGACTCTAAAGTGAGTTTGAGGAAAATTCTCATTTTTAAACAATCGCTCGGCGGCCCTCTTTAAACCGGGAGGTTCTGACACACACGCCGCGCCGGATCAGAACTCTGATATTAGCATCCTCGACCAAAATGAATGAGAGTGATTTATGCCAAAGTTGTAAACCACTTCATATGCTGAAATCATAGCGCCATTTCATTTATCCTGCATTGAAATGAGAAATTACCTCTTTGGAAGTGGCGGTGTTTTAAATCCGGGCTGAGTGCTTCCACTTGCCTCAACACGTGCCAAGGACTATAACAAGCATGGCACTGTTTCTCCATGTAGGAGAACGACAGCAGGGTGAACGGAAGGACTGCGGCATGAAGTGGCCAAAAACTGTTCTGCCATTTTAAATATCTTTAATATTTCCTCTAAATTCTTATTTTATAATTTGCATCTAATTAAAAGTGTAATTCATCTTTTCAAGCCTGTCCTGCTCATTTAAAGGGCCGGTGTGATGGAAAACCACTGGTGGTCTTCTTAACACTGTACTACACACTGCCAGCTATTCAGCCTACAGCAGTTTAACTCCGCCCACTCAAGCTTAAGGTATGAGGAGTGCTTCAGCCCGGAATGCTTTTTGTAGGAGGCAGTCAATCAGAAAAGACCTCATTTACATATACAAGTCTTAAAGGCACAGTCGCAGAAACAGCCGGTTTGATTCAAAGGTGATTTAAAGGGCCCATATGTAACATGTAAACACTGTTAAACATTCACTCTAGTCCAGGTCCAGCAGTGTGAGGGCACAGTTTGTAGCAGGTTGCTGTTCAGGCGGTTGAGAAATTCAGAACTGAGTGGGCGAGCTGACCAATGAGAGCACACTGGGCTCATCAGGAGGCGGGGTTAAAGACACAGGAGCTCTAACAGAGTGTTTCAGGCAGAGGGGGAATACAGACATACAGTATGAGAACCACATTGTAGGTACGTAAATATACACCGGTAGAACCCAAACACACAGTTATCAGTCAGAATAAGACGCCCTGTTTAAAGGCACAGCAACAAAACAGCCTGTTAAAGTCCAACGGACACAGAGAGGCTGGAACCTGGTGATGCAAAATGACCCAAAGGTAACCACACAGGAATCAATCAAATATGAATATAGTAGCATATGGGCCCTTTAAAAAAATTAAATATAGGAAAAATGAGGGGTATGGGCTCTTTAAGCACCACGTCTTCTCTCTAAAGGGCCCATATCCCACATGTCCCTTCTCTGCTATCAGTGTTGATGTGGTTTCATGTCCTCAACATGCTCACTTTTCAGACTCTCTGAGCCCATCGGACTTAACCTGACCGTGCCTGTCACTGTGCCTTTACGAGCTCTGTTCTGATTGGCTGTGCCTCAATCAAAAAGCAGACTTGTCTGAAACACACGCAAATGGGCGGGGCTTAGCTGCTGCATAGGTTGTGTAAGTGTGTTAGCAGTTGTTGCAGCTTAGCTTACGGTCCGTACAGACCGAGCAGGGAACGGTACACACCACGCTGAACTGGAAACTCAGGACAATGAAGTTTTGCATGATATGGGCCCTTTAACGGCCCAGAGAACTATTAAAGGACCCCCGCCAGCACAGTGAGGGGTAAAGACTAAACCTGTGAACGTAAGAGCGTTTTAACGATCCGTGTCCGAGTCCGACGCTAACTGAGAGAGGAAGACTGACAGACGGGATATCGGTGGGGCGGTCCTCAGTAACAAAGCCGGTGGGAGATCTTCGGCAGCTATGCTCATATTTAATGTTCAGGCCTCTTTCCTTTTAACGAGCCGGCACGTTCAGTCAGCACCTCCAACAATCAGCGGGAAAAGCAGTCTCAAGCGTTCCACTCCGAGATCGAGCCGCGGTTAATTGAGCGAGGGAAACGCACGTCCGCCCGAGGGGATTTTAAACAGAGTAGGAGAAACAGGAGGAAAGATCAAATTTGCTCTCAGAGAGGATCAGATCTGCTCTCGGGATCATTAAGGTGTGACAGAGGGAGGATTGATCAGCACGGCGCGCTGAGGAGACGCACGGGAGGAGACGCACGGGAGGAGACGGTGTTTACCATCACGGCCTGGAAGATTACTAAAGCATTATCGCTCTATCGGAATGAGGGAGTCGGCACTGACGGACTGATGATATGAATGACAGTCATTTCCCATTTTTGGACTCAATTATGCACTACCAGTACCATGTACCATGTAGTACCAGTGACTCACTCAGAGGGGAACTCATTCAGAGTGGTTCTAGATAACATCAGAGCTGTTCACAGTGGTGGTAAAGGTAACCAGACGTCCCCCTCTAAAAGCTCCCTCACAGAAAGTTCCTACATGAGGTGGTTCTGAATACGCTGCCTGATGTCTGAGACGCTGTTTATGATAGTGTATACCACAATACCTACATTTAGAGCTTAGTTATACACTCGACCTAACGAGAAACCGTAGAACAGACTCGGTCTATACCACAACACCTACATTTAGAGTTATACACTCG
>CM067494.1:296082-307230 GCA_034552555.1 Semaprochilodus insignis
AGAGAGAGAGAGAGGGGTAGAGAGAGAGAGGGGGGTAGAGAGAGAGAGATGGGTGGGAGAGAGAGAGAGAGAGAGAGGGGTAGAGAGAGAGGGAGAGAGAGAGAGAGAGGGGTAGAGAGAGAGAGGGGGGTAGAGAGAGAGAGATGGGTGGGAGAGAGAGAGAGAGAGAGAGAGGGAGAGAGAGAGGGAGAGAGAGAGAGTTCAGGTGAGGCTAACTTACCTATACAGCATATTTCATGCTACACACAGACAGCTCACCCAGCTCTACTGCAGTTCTTTTGCTTTAATAATATTATTTATTTATTTAGTATTTATTTATATTAATATTTATAATAGATTATAATACAGTACGAACGCGGCGGTGTTAAGGCTGAGCGCTTGACGTACAGGACATGGTGCACACACCAAAAACGCCCATTAGCACATACAGCACCTCATTCCAGAGCTCTCCGGTCCGTATGACTTCAGTGTGGAGACAGGAAACCGTGAAAGGAGAGGGATCTCCGGTCCTGACACGGGCCGTGTGACTGACACGCAGGATCCACAGACGCCGCACAGTCCCTGCATATTGTGACGGGTGAGGTTTGATTTACTGTGCGGGGACAGAGTGCCCTCTAGTGGAGCACTGCTTCAACCTTACAGAGTGTGAAGATGATAAAACCATGTAGGAACTACAAGGAAGCGAAGGAAATCAGCGCGGGTGGCTCTTCAGACTCTGCTCTGAGGTCTGTGATGGAGCAGGTACGGGTGTAGAGGCCTCTGCACACCTCGTACACCTTAAAGGGCCTCCAATATATACATATTTACTTATACACCGTTTCAGATCTCTCTTTATCCCTCAGAACTAAACAGATGATACATCACTACACCTCGTGACTCCTGGTAACTCTATTTTAACAGTTTCTCAGTTTTTGCCGGGATTTAAAATTCTTCTTCATATTGAATATAAATGTCCTGATGACCGAAGTAAAAGAAATGGGCCAGAATGACCCGTGAGAGTCTGGTTCCACTGACTTGCATTAAAAGTTCTGCAAGTTCCAAGAGCAGCGTTATGAGTTCCTCCTCCTGTAAAAATGCCACTGTGGAGATCCAAGGTTTTGTTCCAAGAGCAGCGTTATGAGTACGAGCTCCGTTCCGACTGACCTCCCGCTACTGTCCCTTTTTTAAAAAGGCCCGAAACACTCCTGTAAGGATCGGGCCAAGGTAAGACGTGTGCAGATGAGGCTAAAAACGGTTTATGACCAGACAAAAAACAAGCGAAGGGTCGTATACAAACGTAAACATGTACAAAAGGGAGATCCAGAACCACGGTCCAACAGAAGACCAGGAGTCAGAAACCCAGAGATCACAGCCAGAAGAGACGAGAGCGGCTGGGTACATCCTGAACAGACAGACATGACAAGCCACACACCAGAAACAGGTGACACTAAGCAGGTGAGGTCCATCTGGGATAGGCTGCTGGGTGTCTACTGGAGGTCACATGTTCACCCAGGGGATCCTAGGAAATGGAGTCCCCAGAGATTAGGCTCAGTACTGAGCCAGAGGGGTGCATGACAGCTATCAAGCTATACACTCACCGGCCATTTTATTGGAAACGCCAACGGTATACCTACACATTGTATACAGCCATGTACAAAGGTCTGGTGGTACGTTCTGTGTATAAGTTCACATGTCCCCCAAATCTCTGCACACTTCATACACTTAAAACAGAACCTAGAACACGCAGGACACATTAAAACAGAACCTAGAACACGCAGGACACACTTCATACACTTAAAACAGAACCTAGAACCCGCAGGACACACTTCATACACTTAAAACAGAACCTAGAACACGCAGGACACACTTCATATTACATGTCATACGTTCCTCCTGCAGATAAATTAAAATCTGCACCACAAATAACAGGAAACCATGGAAACGTGTTCCCCCTCCACATATGACTGTACTGTGGGTGTTTCTAATAAAATGGCCAGTCAGTGCAGGTACACGATCGGTAGATATGTGTGTAATCAGCTGAAATATGAAATGCATATGCTAGCTCAGTCTTACCTCCAGCTCTCTCAGCCTTTCTAAGAGCTCCTTACTGCTCTCCGTCTCGTCCTCCTCTTCCTCCTCCTCCTCCAAGAACTGGTCACCATCGCCCTCTTCTGACTCAAAGGCCTCATCGCACTCTCTGGGCTCCGCTCCGTCAGACATCCCCACCTGCACGTCAGAGCAGAGTTCACAGAGCCATCAGCTCACCAGCGTCAACGTTACTCCCAGATAGTACAACATTATAGGAATCCTCCGGAGTTTTCCGGCCTCATCTCCATCCGTCACCACAAACCAACCAGCCGACTCAGAACTCCATACGGTTCTATACATGATTTTATATTTGCATAAATACACATAATGTGTATGACATTATTACTGTATTTATTGTTTCTTTGGAATTTGTTTGATACCAGTACCCCCGGGTATATCCTAGCAGACCGAATTCCCTTCCTAATCCGTTCCGAACTCGGATTCCTGCCCGAAAATAAAAGCTTAAAAAAAGGAAGGGAAAATCGCCGCTTTCAGTCATCGCTCGGTCTGAAGCACATACACAAGCTGGATGTTGAGGGTCTGAATACGCCCCCTCAGTCGGACCAAGTGACATTCCACATTCCGCAACAAGGCTGCGCGCATTAGTGGGAATGGTGAAACAGGGAATGAAACACGTGATCATCTGGGTACATTACAGGCAGCTGGATTCTCGTGGTCATTGAGATCCCGAATGCTTCTCAGAGTAGAGCCTCCAAATCTACAGAGGTCTCTGGCTAACCTGCTGTGTGGAGTTCCCCCTTATAAGGAGAACCGGGTTTGTTCTAGCTAACACTGTGTGTGCTCACCGAATGGTAGGTTCAGAAGCTAAACAACGACGGCATAACGTCACAAGTTTATTTCCAGGGAAGCCCGGAATTTTAATTCCAAGATATTCCTTGTTGCTCCAGCGTGGTGCTGTAATAAGACGCCGCCATTGTTACCAGTCAGCTCCTGAGATCTGTCCTGCGGAGTTCTGTGGAGGAGGGATAATGCTGTGGGGTGGTGTTCAGGTGGGCCTAGAGCCCCTTAGTTCCAGTGAAGGGGAATCTTAATGCTTCAGCAGACCAAGACCTTCGGGAACATTGTATCCTTCCAACTTTGTGGGAACAGTTTGGAGAAGAACCTTTCCTGTTCCAGCATGACTGTGTCCCAGTGCACAAAGCCAGATCCGCACAGGCCGGCAGGGCCAGAGTTGGGTGTGGAAGAACTTGATTGGCCCACACAGAGTCCTGGCCTCAACCCCATCCAACCCTTCATGAGCCAACATTAGTGTTGGACCTCACAAATGCTTTTCTGGATCAATAGGGGGCAAAAACTCCCACTCCCACATTTCGGAATTCTGTAGAAAGCTTCCCGTAAGAATGGAAGCTGTTACAGCGCCAATTAATGCCTATGGATTTAGGATGGGATTCACATTATATACCTACATAACGCTTCAAGCAGGTGCTTGTTCCCACCTCTGGCTGCAGATACAGAGATCAGGCTAAAGCGGGATGCAGAATTCCTTCGGAAAGGACAGTTCTGCAGGAGGACAGTGCAGCGAGGGTGGACGCAGCATCGAAACCTGTCAGGACGATCTTAACGACCAGAGCGTATTACAGATCAGCACATTCCTTCAGGACACTAAATGCCAAGGTCAGCGCTGAGCGCGAGATACAGTCCCGCTCGTTACGCTGAATTAATAAATTACACCATCAGCAGTGAATGTCACACAGCGGCCCGCTCCCAACCGGAGCGCCGGACCCATTAAAGTCCATTAATAGATGACGAGAGAGCGGCCTTCGGTGAACAGCAGACTAGTGCCAGCCCCCTTCCGACCTGCCGACAGCGCTCCGTGGATAAAAATAGAGCCGTGTGTCTTTTTCCCACCACAGCCTCTTTTTATTCCATCCGTTCTTCCTTACTCTCCTCTTTTTTCTCGGAATACAGGCCAGCGCTCCAGGCACTGAAGCATCTATATCACATCCGGCTGACAGCTCCGAACTGAAAGCACATGCTCCTAAGCCTTCCATTCATTCCTTTCAGTCCTCTTTTCTGCTCCATGCTACAGTGATAGCGCTGTTGACTGACTGAATAAATAAATAAATAAATAAATAAATAAACAAATAAATAAACAAACAAATACATAAATTAAAGAGGCTTTAGCATTATTTATGCTGGGGAACTGAAAGGGGAATTCCACAGATACGTCAACATTTAATATAAATAATATAATATAATTCAATAATTAAGATAGAAAATGTAAATAAATGCCTTTACAGTGGTGGTGATGGGAACCAGGGTTCTCCATGTCTAGAACACACATACAGACACTTTATTGACTATATTTATCTAAACCACCAGTGAACCTACACGTGTCTTCTGAGTGTATATGGAATGTTGATGATGGAAAATCTGGAAAACCTGAAAATACTAAGTTTCTATGGGGGACTATTTGACCTCACAGCGCCCTGCAGCATGTATCCCTCCACCATGAATGGAGTTTAAGGCTGAAATCTTCTCCACACTATCATAAACAGCGTCTCAGACATCAGGCAGCGTATTCAGAACCACCTCATGTAGGAACTTTCTGTGAGGGAGCTTTTAGAGGGGACGTCTGGTTACCTTCACCACCACTGAAACAGATCTGAAGCCGGACTGTTTTTTTGCTCAGTGCTTTCCAGGTGCCCCCTGGTGGTTAAACTGAGTATTAGATAAAACATGCCGCCCTCTCTCGCTTTCCTTCAGTTCTGTCATTATAATTTTGTAATTTTTGTTTTTTTGTTCCATGTGTGAACTAGTAGATTTTAATTTTAATAATAATATAATTAATAAAGAGGGTTAAAGAGTCACCAACATTTAAACCACATCACTTCAAATCAGTCCTAGTCATTAACGTTTGTTTTCTAAATTAATTAATTTTGTTTTATAAACTGAGTTTCTAGTTTATTTTAGTCTGTGTGCATTATGTCAAATCTCTTACACTCGTACACAGGACAGTAACCTGGGTGGTCCGAAGGTGGACCAGCAGTGGTCTACAGTGAGTGGGGTGCTGATCTGATCAAGCCAGTGGACTGATATAAGCCCGCTCTCTGGGAAGGTCTCAGCAGGCAGTGGGAAGTCTGGCAGTCTGCATCAAGTCTGACAACAGAGGCTGCTTTAAAGAGTCTTTGACCTGTTTTTGGTCACTTCATGATTCTACATACGTTTATAATTATTAAATAATCTGGAAAACAGGAAAAGCCGTCTCTGAGAAGGTGTGTCTGTGTAATAACTGTGTAATAACTGTGTAATAAAACCTGATAAACTTTTGGAATGAAACACTGAAACTTTCTGCTGAAAACAGTCACAAGTGGAACTTCCAGTTTTTGACCCAAAGAGAATTAAATCTAAACCAAGCTCTCCGAAAGCTCTCAGCTGCCAATATTAAAAGTGAAATCTAATATAATAAACGAATCGGGGCCTTTGAAGTTTATTTTCAGAATTCTGAATCAGCAGAAACTGTGCAGAAGTCATTTTGACTCACCAAGTGTGCTGTCTGTACAGGACGTGGGATTTACAGAGCGAATATTAAAACTGAATAACCGAGTGAGCTGTCTGGATAACGGATGATTCAGCATATGAAAGTAACTGTTCATCAGTGATGCTCCTCCGTTATTTAAATTAATTTACCATAAAAACAAACACCAGAATGACCAAAACAACAAATAATATTTTTACATTACATCACTGCTGTCCAATAACATGCTCCTTCATTTGTTTCTGCTCATGAATAAATCATGTGAATAAATCATGTGAATAAATCATGTGAATAAATAACGTGAATATTTGTAATAATAATTTAATATATATAAAATGTATTTTTAGAAACGATTGTTGAATTAAAACATGTCGAACTTTCGTATTCTAACAGAATATTCCAATATTTTCTAGAATATCAGTAAATAAATATATTTACATGGACACATGGAGACGGTCACCAACTGGGTTTAGTCTATGAAGCACCTCTCTGTCTGAGAACCTTGAATTCGGTTCCCTGGACGGGGGTGGAGGACGTTCCTTTGTCCACCTAGACCCGTTAAGAAGGCTGGTCTGGTCACAGGACAGAGAGCGGGTTACAGAGTGAAGAGGTCAAACCGAGAGGTCAGATCAGCAGACACACAGGAGGTCACGACGGCCACTGATCAATATCCTCTCTCCAGCATTATCAGAATGACCCTCTCTCATCCCCCTCAGGTCCACCTTAACCTGCAGTCCACCTTAACCTACACTGAACACGATGATTACACGCTCTGTTGGTTTACGAGGTGACGCGTCCTGCACAGAGGAGACACCTGAGTTAACAGTGGTCTCGTCTGTTCGCTCAGTGCACAGGTTCTGGATGTGCGGTGTTGTGGTGTGTTAGCTAGAACACACAGACGTATAAACCCACATACGGCCGAGTGATTAAACTTTAGTACTCCTAATTCAGTCTCAGCGCTGAGCATGATGGGAAAACATAACACCTCCATCCGCCGCCAGCTGGCCCAGATACACAGTTCACATCTGACACACTAGACACCGGAATACCAGCGGTACGGATCTGATGTGGAGAGTTGAAGTGGACTTACCCTGGACGCCAGGTCTCCACAGCGTAAAGCTCCGAGCTCAGGAACGCTCCCTCTCAGCCGCTTCGTCCTGCACAATCGCTCTACAACACAAACACAGATACACACAAACTCAGCCCACTGTGCGGAACTCGGCCCACCGTGCGGAACTCCCAGAATTACACTGTGTGGAACCAATTACACTGTTGTTTACTCTGCTCTGTTTACACTGTTGTTTGCTCTGTTTACGCTGTTGTTTGCTCTGTTTACGCTGTTGTTTGCTCTGTTTACACTGTTGTTTACTCTGCTCTGTTTACACTGTTGTTTGCTCTGTTTACACTTATTTACTCTGCTGTTTACACTGTTGGTTGCTCTGTTTACACTTATTTACTCTGCTGTTTACGCTGTTGTTTGCTCTGTTTACACTGTTGTTTGCTCTGTTTACACTTATTTACTCTACTGTTTACGCTGTTGTTTGCTCTGTTTACGCTGTTGTTTACTCTGCTCTGTTTACACTGTTGTTTGCTCTGTTTACGCTGTTGTTTGCTCTGTTTACACTGTTGTTTACTCTGCTCTGTTTACACTGTTATTTGCTCTGTTTACACTTATTTACTCTGCTCTGTTTACGCTGTTGTTTGCTCTGTTTACACTTATTTACTCTGCTCCGTTTACGCTGTTTGCTCTGTTTACACTTATTTACTCTGCTCTGTTTATGCGGTTGTTTACTCTGCTCTGTTTACACTGTTGTTTACTCTGCTCCGTTTACGCTGTTTGCTCTGTTTACACTTATTTACTCTGCTCTGTTTATGCTGTTGTCTGCTCTGTTATTTACTCTGGTCCGTTTACGCTGTTTACGCTGTTCTGTTTACGCTGTTCTGTTCATGCTGTTTACAGTGCTTACTTTGTTGTTTACTCTTCTTATTCTACTTACTCAGTTATTTACTCTGCTGTTTACTCAGATCTGTTTACGCTGTTGTTTACTCTGCTCTGTTTATGCTGTTGTTTACTCTGCTCTGTTTACACTGTTGTTTACTCTGCTCTGTTTACACTGTTGTTTACTCTGCTCTGTTCATGCTGTTTACTCTGCTTACTCTGCTGTTGTTTACTCGGCTCTGTTTACGCTGTTGTTTACTTGGCTCTGTTTACGCTGTTGTTTACTCTGTTGTTTACACTGCAGCTCACAGATCTCTCCACAGCAGGTGAGTGAGCGCTGCAGGGCTTCAGTGAAGATGCCTGGAGCTGCATGATCAGAGCTTTGATCAGTCCTGGTGAGACATGCAGGTGTTGGCTGTGAGGAACGTGCTCGATTAATGCAGCAGGAATGTTCTCGCTCTCCATCATCACCAAATAAGGCAGCCGGCTGAAGGAACAGGCGATGCTGATGGAATTTATGGTGGGTGATATTTACAAGCTTGATCTTCTTATAGGATTCCTCACAAACAGCAAACAGCTGCAGGTCTTTCAGAGCGAGCTCAGCACTCAAAGTTCCATGGAGTTCCAAACAGAAGTAACGGAACTTATGACGGATTCTAGGAGGCTGTGACAACGTACTGACAACGCTGCCACTACGTCACCACTACGTCATCACAATGTTGCCAGATAACATGCTCAACTTTCGTAGGAATTCGACATCGTGGCCACCAAAACAACAGGTGGTCACACCACACCTGTGTCTGCTGAGCAGACTCTTTATCCTCTATCCAAAATCAGCTACTGAAACTGAGTCTGTACTGCGGCGGGTTAAATCGGTAGCCGCTAACTACACCAGCATTAGCTTAGCGCAGCGGGGAACAGCTAAAACGCCACAGAACTGTTCTATTTTCTATAGCTTTAGCTTAGATAGGAGAGAGGAGCCGCTTAGCATTAGCTTAGTTAAGGGAGAGGAGGCGTTTAGCATTAGCTTAGCCAGAAGAGAGGAGCCCCCGCTAGCTTTTTCCTAGCTAGGAGAGAGGAGCTGCTTACCATTAGCTTAGATAGCATAGACAAGCCTGCTAACATTAGCTTAGCTAGGAGGTTATAGCTCCATACACCACAGAACAAGTGCTTACTGTTCCTCCACCATCAGTCGCTTGACTTCACTTCCTCAGATTTGAGTTATCATCATCATCTAAACTCATTCAGTAAAACTTCTGTTAGTCAGAATAGAACCTGTTCTGTGGGAAGCAGAGCTGCAGCAAGCTAGCTAAGCTAATGCTAACAGCTAATCTCTCCTGGTTAGCAGCCATTTAACATTTAGAACCTGCTGTTGGAGTAAAGGTCTGACTGTTTTCATTTATCTGGCACCCCCCCCCCATTAATTACTAATTAATAATCAGTATTATTATTACAGATTATTAATTAATAATCAGCCATTACTGATTATTAGTGTTTGTACATACTGTGCTGCACTAAACCCAGTTAAACAGGACTAACTTCACTCTCTACACACTGAAACAACAGGCAGTCGATCGGTGTTGTCCATATACACCACATACATACACAGTCATACGGTCCAGCCCGTCTACACCACGGTCACCTCAGAAAGCCGGGACAGCTCCGTTTTCCCTGCTATGGGCCCTTTAAGAACAAACCCCTTTAAAGCCTGTGTGACGGCTCTTCATCAGTGCCATGTGCTCCGACCTGTTTATCTGTCCGCTTCACATCTATTCACTTTCCCTCTGCGGCTCGCTTCACGCCCCCACCACCCCTCGAGGGGGACGGGGTTAATCCCGTTATGGTTTGTCACCCCCTCCCGTACAGCGGCAGAGAGGAGCATCTGCTCTCCAGGCAGGAATCCTCCCTAAACAGGCCCACCAGGTGGACGCTGTGTCTCATCCCCCCCCCCCCCCGAGGAACAGGTGCTCAGTAAGTGGCTGAAACCTACACAGCATGCCCCTAACGATCTATCGGGGGGAGTGAAAGCCCACCCTGTCTGAGACGACACGGCAGTATGTTTATGTCAGTCTCCATAAGTAGTGACGCATCAACAGCACTTCTCTCCGAGCGAGTACGAGTCCAATACCGTACTGAGCAGCCAATAGCTTGAGATGTTGATAAAGGTGCAGCAGTGTGTACCTGGCTTACACCACGCAGCATCAGCTGGTACTGCGCCAGGCACCGTCCTGCAGGCTCCACCATTGTGCCACCTCTCATCGCTCTCCTTGATGCCCGAGAGACAGATGCCTGACACAGGTACACTGTAACGAGTAAATGAGTACAGTATCGGCCGATACTACATACCAGCATCGGTATCAATGTCCCCCTATTCACAAAAGGGACGTTTGACTGTGACCGTTTAGCGGGGACATCTGACCGTGACCGTTTAGCGGGGACATCTGACCGTGACTGTTTAGCGGGGACATCTGACTGTGGCCGTTTAGCGGGGACATCTGACCGTTTAGCAGGGACATCTGACCGTTTAGTGGGGACATCTGACCGTGACTGTTTAGCAGGGACATCTGACCATGATCGTTTAGCGGGGAGATCTGACCGTTTAGTGGGGACATCTGACCGTGACTGTTTAGCAGGGACATCTGACCGTGATCGTTTAGCGGGGACATCTGACCGTTTAGCGGGGACATCTGACCGTTTAGCGGGGACATCTGACCGTTTAGCGGGGACATCTGACCATTTAGCGGTACAATCGTTAGTACAGCAATATTGTTGCACACGCCCGACCACGACACGTACAGCGTGATGCGAACTCAGTGAATCAGTGGAACAGCAGACGGGCCTGGGGGAACATCAGCACTGATGACTGTACTGCAGGTGAGGCTAATGTGGTTTCCTAACACGGGCATGTGTTCAACACCAGCAGACCAACGGAACAACCAGCTCCACCTTTATTAGCACCACAACCCCAACAGCAGCCTGTAAGTAGCAGCCATGCTGTGTGATTGTATCCGTGTTTGCCGGTTGGAGCAGATCATCTTAAACTGAGAGCTCCATAGTGAGGATCAACTTTAATCTACTGTGTGTTGATGATAACCCAGCCAATCAGAGCACAGCTCATCTAATTATTCATGAGCTCACCAACAAAGGGGAAACAGCTCCTTTCATTCTAGAACCAGATCATATGGGCACAGTGTAGAACCACATCGGGGGAACAAAGTCACAAAGTCACCTTCTATCTAGAACATCAGAGAACCATTTAAACACTGGATGAACGCAGGACCAGGCAGCTCTAACCAGGCAGCTCTAACCAGGCAGCTCTAACCAGGCAGCTCTAACCAGGCAGCTCTAACCAGGCTGCTCGTGTCACTGTGCCTTCATGGCTCTGCAGTGATCAGAACGACGGCGTTTTACGGATGAACACAGGAAAAAGAAGGAAAGCCGAGAAGGAAGAACGAGGAAACACACACAGGAGAAACACACATAGACGTCAGGAAGCGGATGCAGCGAGACAGACGAAAAGTGAGTGTGTAAATATAGCTCAGACAGAGACTCTGAGTCAGGGGTGGACGGGTAGACGACAGGAGGCAGGAACGACTCAGGCGCTCTCAAACAGGCCGAGAGACGTGTGTGTATGGGAGAGGAG
>CM067494.1:311939-327898 GCA_034552555.1 Semaprochilodus insignis
TACAGTGCAGGGAATGTCTCGTTCCATGTGTGGAAAATGGCTCCAGAGCAGATGTTAATGATTGGCTAAAAGGAGTGACTGCATTTGGGCGTGCCAAAGACCATAGTGTGAAGGAAGTAGCTGAATCTGCAGGTGTATGGAAGCGTACGCTCATACGGGTCTACCAGCAGTGGATAAAATCCCAGTCTACAGGGAATTCTCCTCGGAATTGTGCCAGGGAAGGCATCCACCAAATCTGGATCGACTGACCAATTCTTTGATGTAAGAGTGTCTGAACATTGATGTGGCTACATCCAGAAACTTGTCCAGTACATGCCCAATCCAGTCACAGCTGTTATTGGTGCTGCTGGAGGTGTTACAGGCTGTTAGGTACGGATCAGTCACAGGGGAGAATATATAGTTCCACCTTAAGCTGTGCAGCAGCCTTGTATGTCCAAAATCAAGAACTCTACCTGTAGCGTAAGTCAAGATAACCGGACTTTATGGGTCATTTATCATTAAATGTACAAACAACATAAACAACAACAGGTGCTTTCAAATGATGCCAAAAAACACCAGAACTGGAGACACAAAGTTTGGTCCAGACGGTCTCTGCTGTTGTTTACAAATGAACTAAAGAAACGGCACCACTGATGGACCATTAAGGACGTGAATTTGATTAGGTTTGTTTTGGGAACGGGAGGAGGGAATGGGATTGTGTACGGATCATAAAACAGGACCAACTAGCAGTTTGGCTTCATTAGGTGTAGCGGAGAGAGACGGGAGCCGGGACCTGGCGGCACATGAGCAGCTACACTTTAGAAACAAGCCCTGAAACTGAATCCGGTGACTGCCAACGTTTACCAGTGACTTTACAGCAAAATGAGCCCAAAGTCGCTTAGAAAAGGCAGACCTGGCAACCGTGCAAACAGCCTGTGCGTCGGGGTAAAACTGCCGATTCCTTTTGTCTCTTCTTACTGGGATAAATACGGTGTTCTGGGAAAACGGTGTCTGGATAGTGGCCCTCCTTTGATATCCAGACACCAAAACCCTGCCGGCTCTAACGCTGAGCAAATATGAACAGGAAGTGTACGGCACACAAAACAACAGGAAAGAGACCCAAACAAAGCGTGAAGACAGACTCCGGCTTGGGTGGGGGTGACCGCGGGATGGGACGGGGCCGGGAGCGTTAGAGCCAACGTGAAAAACTGACAATCACAAAGAATCCGACTTTTTATTCCTCTCTTTTCCACACGCACGGAGAAGCGGGGGCGTGTTTCACCACTAAGAGGATTTCCATTCAGAAATAGAGCTGGCTGGGGAATTAAACTACATCCCCGGAGAGAGGACCCCCCCGTCCCCCCCATCCCCACCTCCCTCCGAGATCTGGAGCAATCATAATAAGAAATCAATAATGGAAATCTAACCTCCTGACACGGCGCCAAAGAAAAGAGACAGCCGTGGAGAAAGTGAGACCGGCAGGCCGTCCGAGGCCGGAGGAGATTACGCTCCGCTCGTCCGTCCTGGTGCTCTAATTCGGTAAGCCAGGAAAAACGGGATGCTGCCGATATTCAGAACGAACATATACGCAGTAATCTGGTCACAGGATCTCTCCAGCTCACACTGCGCACATCACCCCGCGTGCCAGAGGGGGCTAAGGGAATTAGGCTACAAGTCCCTCTGAGAATTTACACGCCGTGGCACACATGAGCTCCCGGGAATGCTGGAAAACAGCCTTCCTGAACACAAACTGGAATAAAACCAGGAATATGATCCTGAAACATTTTTGAGTGGCACTGGTGGGTTCAAAGAGCTAAACATTCTGATCCATCACGTACAGCCTCACCTCTGGAAAACACACACATACACAGACGCCTTTACAGGGTTCTGCTGCTTCTGATGGTATTTAGAGTTTACTGATGGGCTCATACCAGGAAATACACATTCTGGACCCATATCATCATAAACACACACATTTCTATGAGCATTTAAATTTGCATATAGCGTTTCTGTTACGTAGCACTGACTCGAGACAGAGAGCTGGGTTCGGGTTTTTACTCGGTTAGTTGTGGCAGTTTTGGATTTACGGAGTCACAAATCTTTATGGTTATTAAGGGAGTTCTGATATTTGTAACCAATGCTTTCACATCTGCCTGCTCACAAGAAGCAGGAAGATAACACGGAGATAGAGTATCTGGAATATAGGATGGGATATATGGGATGTACCTGCATAAGGAATGTTCGGAATAAGTGAAAAGACTGAATAACTCATCCCCAACAATGACGTGTATAATGACGCTGTTACCTTTCTCCAGGTCCCGGATGTAGAAGGTGAGCCGAGTGGAACTTTTACTCCTTAGCTCCAGAGCTAGAACCATCTGCTAAGGGCTAATACCCCCTTAACACGTTTCTCTCTCCACTGCGAGTCACACGGGAGCACGCTGACGCTTCCCAGCTCTTACTCAGTTTTAAGCATTCCAGCCAAACAGCACTCCAGTAACTGGACTCCGAGCTGCTCACTTTAGCAAGGCAGACAGGCCGCAGTTTCTCAGCATGCACGGACACTGGCATAAACACGCAAACACAGTACCTCACAAAAGTAAGTGCACCCCTCACATTTTTGTAAATATTGTATTATACCTGTTCATGGGACACTGAAGATACGACACTCTGATACGGTGTACAGTACTCCGTGTACAGCTCGTACAACAGTGTAAATTTGCTGTGCCCTCAAAATAACTCAACACACAGCCATTAATGTCTAAACCGCTGGCAACAGAAGTGAGCACACCCCTAAGTGAAAATGGCCAAATTGTGCCCAGACTGTCAATATTTTGTGGCCACCACTATTTTCCAGAACTTCCTTAACTCTCTTGGGCATGGAGTTCACTAGAGCTTCACAGGTTACCACTGGAATCCTCTTCCACTCCTCCATGACCACATCACGGAGCTGGTGGATGATAGAGACCTTGCGCCTCCACCTACCGTTTGAGGATGCCCCACAGATGCTCAATAGGGTTTAGGTCTGGAGACATGGCAGTGGCGGTCTTGGAGGTGTGTTTGGGGTCGTTATCATGTTGGAATGTTGCCCTGCGGCCCAGTTTCTGAAGGGAGGGGATGACACACCAAGACACTCCCACCACCATGCTCGACTGTAGGCAGGACAGACTTGTCTTTGTACTCCTCACCTGGTCGCCGCCACACACGCTCAACACCATCTGAACCCAATAAGTTCATCTTGGTCTCATCAGACCACAGGACACGGTTCCAGTACTCCATGTCCTTAGTCTGCTTGTCTTCAGTAAACTGTGTGCGGGCTTTCTTGTGCACCATCCTTAGAAGAGACTTCCTTCTGGGACGACAGCCATGCAGACCGCTTTGATACAGTGTGCGGCGTATGGTCTGAGCACTGACAGGCGGACCCCGCACCCCTTTAACCTCTGCAGCCATGCTGGCAGCACTCCTACGTCTGTTTTCAAAAGACCACCTCTGGATATGACACTGAGCACGTGCACTCAGCTTCTTTGGTGGACCATGACGGGGCCTGTTCTGAGTGGAACCGGTCCTGTTAAACCGCTGTATGGTCTGGGCCACCGTGCTGCAGCTCAGTTTCAGGGTGTGGGTTCTTCTTATAGCCTAGAACATCTTTATGTAGAGCAGCACTTCCGTTTCTCAGATCCTCAGAGAGTTCTGTACCATGAGGTGCCATGTTGAACTTCCAGTGACCAGTATGAGAGAGTGAGAGAGCGATAACACACCTGCTCCCCATTCACACCTGAGACCTTGTGACACTAACGAGTCACATGACACCGGGGAGGGGAAATGGCTAATTGGGCACAGTTTGGCCATTTTCACTTAGGGGTGTACTCTCTTTGGTTGCCAGAGGTTTAGACATTAATGGCTGTGTGTTGAGTTATTTTGAGGGCACAGCAGATTTACAGTGTTATACAAGCGGTACATGGAGTACTGTACACTGTCTCAGAGTGTCGTATCTTCAGTGACGTCCCATAAACAGATATAATCAAACATGTACCAGAATGTGAGGGGTGTACTTACTTTGTGAGATACTGTAACAGTGCACACTGTAGATCTGTAGTCTGTACATCATTCAGAAGTTCCAGAACCAACCAATGAGGAGTCTGTAGATCATTCAGAAGTTCCAGCTCCAGATCATGTTGTATAGTAACAGGTGCTTTCAAATGATGCCAATAACTAAAAACACCAGAACTGGAGATACCAGGTTTGGTCCAGACGGTCTCTGCTGTTGTTTACGAACAAACTAAGGATACGGCACCACTGATGGACCATTAAGGACGTGAATTTGATTAGGTTTGTTTTGGGAACAGGAGGAGGGAATGGGATTGTGTACGGATCATAAAACAGGACAAACTAGCAGTTTGGCTTCATTAGGTGTAGCGGAGAGAGACGGGAGCCGGGACATGGCGGCACATGAGCAGCTACACTTTAGAAACAAGCCCTGAAACTGAATCCGGTGACTGCCAACGTTTACAACCCTACGGCACATGTACAACCAACGAGGAGCCTGTAGATCATTCAGAAGATCCGGCTCCAGACACCTCACGCTCACGGGGGAGACGGAATGGCAGGTTTCCAGCAGAATTAAAATGACAGACAGATTTCCAGATCATGGAGGAAACCTGGCTCCTCATTCTCCATCTGAGAGAAGAGGCAGAGCAGGTTCAGCTCCGGCCTTCAGGCTAAGGGCTTTAGCATAACCGCTAACCTTCTACGCAAAGCTCCTCAGTGAAATGAGTAGTGAGGACGCTGCTGTGTCCGAGAGGAACTGAAACACGTATCCAGGTTGTTATCCATGTGTCGACACCTTAAAGGAGGGAGAGCTTCCGGCTTTACTGCTGAAGGAGAATGTAGTCTCGTGGAATGCGGGCACAGCTGGGTGGATCAGCCTCAGACGTACGCAGCTCGCAGCTAGCTAGCTTTTTGAGACGCTTACTAATGCTGCAGATGGCTAACTAGTAAACACGACTTCGGTCTGTTCAGGTGTGTGTTTGTAGATACGGCCACCACACGGAAGGAGAAAGGAGAAAGGAGAAAGGGAGGAGATCCAGAGGATAAACCTCCTGCTCTGTATCTACCGTGTTAAAAAGCACACCGAGCTAACAGAAGCACTTAGATAGTATATTTATCCACATGCGCTGCAAGTTTAGAGTTTTCCACTCGTGTTAAAGGTTAAAGGTCGTGTTATACATCACATCCCAGAAACTCTGAGTAGAGTTCCGAGTTTACCAGTTGTAAAAACGACTTTGTCGGAAGTTCGAGCACAACTTACACGTGGGACAATCAGTATTTCCCAGTTTCCGACACCACTCGAAATTAGCATCAGTTAGCTTTAGCTCACTGGGTTCCTCAGGCCTGAGGAGAAGGTCAGAGCGAGGCACGTCAGTCTGGTGATGGGGAATGCTTATGGAAGCTCAAGATCAGGATCAGCCACTTCACACGGAGAGGAGAGAAACACAGTGAAATACATCAGTCAGTTATTAGACTTTGGGAAGACGTTCATAAGACACACTTTGTACATGTACCCTGTGGATCAGAGGAACAGAATTAGCTTCATCAGGAAGAACCCTTCCCTGATTTAGCTTCCCTGGAGCTTTAGAACGTCCCAGTCAGGTGTACAAACGTGCACACGTGAACCGAGCTCTGTGGGGAACAATGCAATACAGCGGATTCACTAATCCATCAGCGAGAAGACATACACGGACATACTGGTGAAACGTATGCGACGTGTAAACAGCAGCTGTTTGACGTGCGACCGCTGGCTGTTTACACAGCTCTCATGTACACACACGCATAACAAACGAGCTCCTCGATCATTCCGACCCCGTCCTCACAATAAGGGATACATTCAGACGGTCTGCAGTCCCGAGACGCTTAACCGCCGCAACGCCTTCCACAAGAACACAGGTCAGAGGTACAGGGGTTAAACCAGCTTTATCTGCCCAGTCTGGAACGATATCAGCATTCACAGAGCTGAAGCGGCCTGCAATAACAGGACGGGCTTCAAACCCGCCGATACGTCCCTGACCGACCACAACTCTCACTCAAACTCACAGCCAAAAACCACATCCTGTTCCATTTCCACACCGTGATAACGGCCACATGGTGTATGTACAAGCCTGAACACATGGGTTTCCGCAGGAGAACTTCACAAACGACCTGAGAACACATTCTATAAAACAACAACTGGGAAAACTGTATGAACACAAATGGGAATAAAAGGAAAAACAGTGTTCTGCTAAATCAATACGAGCATCAAACATCGCACCGAAGGAAAACACGCTCATTTCCTCATTTAAACAGGAACATCAGCAACATCACCATCACCATCACCATCACCACCACCACCACCATCATCATCACCATCACCAACTGCTTGTGCAGCTCAGCCTAATCATATACACACAGTATCCACAGCCAGAGCTCAATAGCAGTAACGCTAACCAATCAGCTCTCAGTAGCAGTAATGCTAACCAATTAGCTCTTAATAGCAGTAACGCTAACCAATCAGCTCTCAGCAGCAGTGGTCTGTGTGTGTCTGAGGGGTATGTGGGTGGATAATGAAACAGGAAGTCCATCTGCCTCCCCCCACAGCGTGGCACAGCATGTCGCCCACATCCCCGTCAATCCTGTCACTCTCGACATGCTGTAGGGGTCAGTTATTTACGCTGGTCATTTCCTGCCCTTAGAGCTTATTTAGGACATGATCTGACCAAACCGGCCCGCGACCCCAAAACACACGGAGACGAGGGACACGGTACAACACAGCGGTGCAACACAGCGGAGCAACACAGCGGTGCAGCGGGCGGTCTGGGGAAAAGACGAGATCTTGGCCAGTATGAGATTCGCCATATAGATTATTTAACTTATTACCGTCTGAGGGGTTTTAGCTCTCTCACTACACCGGCACTTCGGCCTGTCTCAAACTAATCTACTAAAATACACAACATGCTAACACAGTGAGAACCTAGCTTACAAAACTCCCTTACACCAGCTAACACTATCTGAACAAAAGATCAACAATCTCATCACCTCCTGCAGTGAGGAACCTCAGTATTCACACCTCAAGACCACACCCACCAAAAAGTGTTACTGGGCCTAGTACGCTTCCTAAACACGCTGTGTAAATATATATACTGCTGTATCGTTTTACATCTATACGTCTGTAGACAACAAAACGGCTGAAAAATCCCGATCTGGAAATGATACTTCACAGGAGAACAGAAGTCTAAATCACTGATCCAGAATTCACAACAAGAACAGAGGAATCAGGTTCGTTCAGCATACAGTATGGGTGTATATGACGGTGCGGCGTGTGTGTTTGTGTACATATATATATTTAAGACCCTTTTTGTTCGTTCATCATTAACAGGTTTTCTAAATAAATAAATAAAAACATCTTGTTCAGCATTTTATATTTCTAAACCAAACACACACACACACTGAACACACACACACACACACTCACACACACTGAACACGCACAAGCACACACATACTGAACGAACACACACACACACACACACACACACATACTGAACAAACACACACACACACACATACATACTACATACACTCCGCCTCACTAACACTAGTGCAGTCAGAGGACACGTCTGACCTCACACAGAGAGACACCTCCATCAGGAGAGCCACTAGCGGGACAGACGCCGGTACACGGCGGTACACCCGTGTCCACTCAGAGCTGATCTCTTCAGATCCGAAACCACAGGAGTTTAATTATTTATTTATTCAGTTTATATTAATTTATTACGTTAATCAGCCTCACACGCCCGTCTGACCCTCACAGGACGTGATTACAGGACGCACTAGACGGACGACGCGGTGAACTTACTCGCGTCTTTGTTTATTTACTCGTGTGTCATATACAATGTTTAAAGTGAGATACGCAAGTCCACACGGTAGAACATCTGTCTGAACATTCCAGGTCCTGAAACCACTCTAGCATACATACACCACCCCCCACCACAACCTCCCCCCACCCAACACACAAATACACTCCAAACCGGTCTAAATCCGCGCCTAAGGAGAAAATGTAAATAAATGAAAAGAAGCAGACAGACTCTGGAAGAGCCACAGATCAAAGAGTTCAGAATCTGTTGGGGGTGGGCCGTCTGGAGGGGCTTTGTGTGTGTGCCTGTATGTTGTTTTGCTCTCCTTGTCGGGACCCAGAGTAACGGTGTGTTAATGAAGGCTGCAGGAACCGCAGGGCTCAGACACAGGTCAGCAGAAGAGCCCCACAAAGGCAGGAATACAGGTGTGTGTGTGTGTGTGTGTGTGAGAGAGGATTCTAGGCTAGGTCCCTCTGGGGGGATATCAGCCCTCCGCTACCTACGTGTGTGGAGTGTTAGACACGCTCTATCACTTCACTCTCACTTCATTTACCCAGTTACTCACCGCTCTGTGATAATGAGTCATCTGTGTTCCTGCAGGCCCGGATGAGATGTACAGATATTCAGAACCACGTTCTGCAGGTAGGACATCGCTCTGCTGATCTCGACCTGCGTTCTGTTCCACGTTAGAGCCTTCTGATTAACCTATCATACTGAGTGACCCAACATCCTGTACACTACTACCTCACCTGTAACCTGGACGCTACTGCAAACACACGCGTCCATCACCTTCTGCAGATCCTGCTCCTAACCGCGCCCCCTGCTGGACAAACCTCAGACTGTACGTGGCCTCCAAAGCCATGCCGACCTGATTCCACCAGGACAGCCCAGTGGAGTTTACTGAGCCGTTACTACTCAGTGGATCAGAGGAACCTCACTGTTCTAGAGTTACCTCCAGTCACTTTGAGGGTGAGGTTCTGAAGTTCTGAAGCTGGACTGTGTTTATGTTCAGGATAATAAGAGGAACCCACACGGTGAGGTCAGCTTACAGTGTGGAGCAGAGAACACAGTCGTCTCCCTAACAAACACCCACCACCCCCACCCCCACCCCCACCCCTCTCTCTCTCTCTCTCCCCGTTTCTCTCTCTTTCTGTCTCTCCCTCCATCTCTCCATATCTCTCTCTATACATCTCTCTATCCATCCACCCATCTCTCTTCCTCTCTCTCCATCCATCTCTCTCTTCCTCTCTCTCCCCATCTATATCCATCTCTCTCCCCATCCATCTCTCTCTCTCTCTCTCCCCTCCATCCATCTCTCTCTTCCTCCCTCTCCCCATCCATATCCATCTCTCTCCATCCATCTATCTCTCTCCCTCCCTGTTTCTCTCTTTCTCCCTCTCTCCATCCATCTCTCTCTATATCTCTCTCTTCATCCATCCATCTCTCTTTCACCATGTCACTCTCTCCCATCACTCTCTCCATCTCCCTCAATCTCTCCCACTTTCTTCCTCCCTCTCCCTCTCCCTCTCTCCCTATCCATGTCTCTCCCCCTTTCACCCTTACACTTTCTCCCTGTTTCTCTGTCCCCATCACTCTCTCCATCTCCTTCCCTCTCTCTCTCTCTCTCTCTCTCTCTCTCTCTCTCCCTCCCTCTCTCTCTGTATTTAGCTGTGTAGTGGAGGTTTATCCCTCTTTCATTCTCTCTCAGTTCTTTACCTGAAACAGTGATCGTCTCCTTTCACACTTCACCACCGGGTGACCTGTCCATCAGCAGTGATCTCCAGATCCACCGCCAGGCCTCTTATTGCCTGACTGACAACTACGTCATATTTAATCCATATATTTACCACCATCCTATTAATAACACGCTGGGAATCTCCTTAAAAGTTACACTGGAAAACCGCATTCAGGAATGTGATTCTATTTTGGGTCACAAGACAACCTGTCAGGCGTTAAGAGCCGCTAATAACTCCGTACAGGACCTTGTCTGACCATCACATACCGAGATGGAGCCACACGTCCCATCAGACCAGCAGCTGTTTGTAGTCTGGGGAGATTAGCAGCTTGTCCATCACCAGTCAATCAATCAATCAATCAATCAATCAATCAACCAACCAATCAACCATTGTGACCATAACTTGTTTTTAATTTAGCATTTTTTTAATATTATTTTTTTTAGTTGTTCTAGATACAGTCAGATCTGTTCACAGTGGTGGTGAAGGTAACCAGACGTCCCCTCTAAAAGCTCCCTCACAGAAAGTTCCTACATGAGGTGGTTCTGAATACGCTGCCTGATGTCTGAGACGCTGTTTATGATAGTGTGGAGAAGATTTCAGCCTTCAACTCCATTCATGGTGGAGGGATACATGCTGCAGGGCGCTGTGAGGTCAAATAGTCCCCCAAAGAAACTTAGTATTTCCAGGTTTTCCAGATTTTCCATCATAAACATTCCATATACACTCAGAAGACACGTGTAGGATCACTGGTGGTTTAGATAATCAATAAAGTGTCTATATGTGTGTTCTAGACATGGAGAACCCTGGTTCCCATCACCACCACTGTACAGAACACCTGAATTCTAAAAACTGGGTGGAATTCTCTTAGCTGGACTTTAATAAACAGCAGACCTGAAACAGGGATAAAGGAGGTGCTGATCATTATTAGGCAGAATCCCAGCAATGCCTCGTCGGAATGTTTGAAGGAACCCCCACCCCCCACTCGACCACTCACAGCTGCTCCCTGGCATGTGTGCCGGCAAGTGTGAGTGGAGTACTTGTGCACCTGGTGTTAAGACAAAGAGCTCCCCGAAGACACGGACTGCAGGCTCGTTTTACACCGCACGCTCTGAAAAGGGGGACGTGTTTTGTCTAGACCGTTTACCTCAACATGGTAAGACAGTCATGATGAGAGAGTTCAGCCCTACTGGGTCACTCGGTAACCTACATGAGGACAAACACAGAGAGCCACATGGCGCGGCAGATGGTTTATCGTTTAAGTGCACCAGTTATGGAATACCGAGGACAGATGCCCGGTGAGAAACTCGGAGACCACCCTCCCTTCATTTCATCTCCAATTAGAACAGACATTAAAGTACAAGCCACTCACACAGAGGGGCCAAACGTCTGAGAGCACCAGTTCTGATTCGCATTTACAAACAACATACACCCACCATCCACAGACGTCTCTCAGTATGGCGTCGGGCCGCCGTGTTTGCTAACCCAACACGCCAGACGTCTCGGCATGGAGCTGTAGAGGTTCCTAAAGGTGTCCTGTGATAATCCATCCCATGCAGCTTGAATATCCTCTCACGGTTCCTGCAGATGGTGCGGTAGGGGTGGAGGTGGAGGGACACCAGGTCTTCTAGACGTGTGACAACAAACCGTTCATCTTGGTGCTGACCACAGGGCCTCCACACACGGATTCGTTGGGCGCCTCCACCAAGACTAAAGCGGGACTCGTCACTGAAGATGACCCGCTGCCGTTCTGAGTCACTCCATGACAGTCTGGTACGACACCATTGCAGTCTTTGGTGACGGTGACGTGGTGTTAAGGACAGTCGTGGTAACGGTTTGTGTGCATGTAGTCCTGCGTGGTGCAGCCGTCTGCCAATGGTGCTGCACTAACAGGATGACTCATGGAGGACATCACTGCTCGCTGGATGTCTGTAGTCGTGGCTGTTGGGTCAGTCAGGTACAGAGATAAGACCCGTCCTTACTTACGCCACATGTGCGGCCGAGTGTGAAACCTGAATCTTTCGTGATGACTCAATTACAAACCAGTAACTTC
Organism: Semaprochilodus insignis; assembly: GCA_034552555.1. Classification (NCBI taxonomy): domain Eukaryota; kingdom Metazoa; phylum Chordata; class Actinopteri; order Characiformes; family Prochilodontidae; genus Semaprochilodus; species Semaprochilodus insignis. Next base: position 323,591 of record CM067494.1, read on the forward strand.
AACATCCAGAAGTGGAAACTGGATTTAAGGTCCAGATCTGAAGACCTCAACATCATCAGCGCTTCACTACGTTAAGTTGGTGATCTTCACATGTTTCAATCTTCTAAAACTGGGAAATCAAATCCCGGGTTGTTAACAGGGTCTCAGACCTCTAAGACCCTTCAGACCCTGCTATAGAGGTCTGCATTCTAAGACTCAATTTGTTGGACCCTTTAGATGGTCAGTCAGCCTCAGCAGTGGACAGTGCTCCAAAGAATGGTCAGTACTCCACAATTTAGCCCACTAAAGGCCAGTCTGACATACGGCAGCCGCTTACAGTCCTGATTATTTAAGGAGAAGACCAGTTATTAATGTCACATACTGGATATCACTTACCCTCGTACGGGACTGCAGGCGGGATTGGGATTAAAACCATCAGTCCCACACAGACCTCTACCCCACTGTACAACAACCATCCTGCATAAAGAAGGAGCCTGTCCAGGGCGTGTCCTGTGCTCCACCCAGGGAGAGCTTGGATAGACTCCAGTACCCCCCACCACCACCAAGAAGGATGAGCAGCTCGGAAGATTAATGAATGAATCACAATGAAGGATAAAATGTGTGAATTTCCAAAACTGGAGGTTTAAACGCTCCGGAGTAAATGAGATCTCTAACAACCAGAACAGCAGCAGCAGCGTTTCTACAGTACAGACCCATAAAACCATGAATATCCGGAACTTCCTCATCATTCCCACAGGAGCCGAGTGTGGTTTCATTCCAGTCAGACTGTAAAGCATCTTGCTTGCTATATAGGATACACCAGGAGAGCCCAGGCTTTTCCACCCCGAGGCCCACCTGATCAGAACTACAAAGCATAGCGGCCCACCAGAACATAACACCAACTAATACACACTCAGTTCCTCTACGAATTATCATACGCCCAGATTCAAACCAGGGGGCTGCGGAAGACCCCCAAGGAACCTCTCCATCAGTGGCTAGTCAGCGGCTACGTTGTCTTAGACTGTGTGTAATTAGCCTGCTGCTACTGTGACGTGGTTACTTGTACACGTGTACATTAATATACCTAACATAACTCTAATAAGGCTGCATATGGTGTTTCTGGCCCACTACAAACTACTGCCTACCCCTGAGTACAGGCCTACGGACCACTGGAGGTACTTCCTGGCCCACAGGTTGAGAGACCCTGTTATATACAAGGTCACAATAGAGCTACATGTATAAAGCACCATCAAAAACCATAAATCCAACTACCGTCACACACTGCACTAAACCCAATAAACCGGACTAATGATCCCCTTCCTGTAATCAAGCACACGCGATCGACACGCATCCTGTACCTGCTGAAGATACACCGTACATGATACACCCCACATGTCGTACGTAGAGCGAGGCGATACGGCTCAAACACTACCTGCTCCACCTCCCCGTAACTGAACCACGTTACAGTCTTTATTAGAGTATACGACCTACAGGGAAATACAGCATGACCTTGATTTACGCTCTGATTGTTTTGGTGTGTTTACGGTGTTTACGGTGTTTACGGTGATCTGTTCAGAGCTCCAGTCTCAGACCGCCATCAGAATCATGCAGGTGTTTTACTGAAAGCACAGAAACATCACTCATCACCCAAACGCAGCTCACCCCACCGCACCTACAGCAGCCCCTAACCTCACACACACCCGCAGGCAGGGTAGTAAACACAGCAGACCAACCTGAACGTCCCTACAGGAGCCTACGGGGCCCTCAGGCTGCTGTGAGCGGAGCGCCGCGCTGTGACGGGATGCAGACTGCAGATGTGGACTCCGGAGGCCGATTCCATTCTTCACCTGAGATCTCCGAAGTCAGAGCAGAGTACTAGAGCCTGGAGACCCCTGAGCACCGTGTTTACAGCAGCACATCACTAGGGAGTCTGGAGAGGAGGGCTCGCTCTACTGGACCCTACAGGGGAACAGAAGAGGAACAGTAAAGGGGAGGTCCACCAATTTCTCCAAATTTCAAAAGGTTAAGATGCCATTCTGATACACCGTTACATCACATTGGTCTGTTTATCTGATACACCGTTACAGCACATCGGTCTGTTTATCTGATACACCATTACATCACATCTGACTCCTTATCTGGCACACCATTACAGCACATCTGTCTCCTTATCTGATACACCATTACAGCACATCTGTCTCCTTATCTGATACACCGTTACAGCACATCGGTCTGTTTATCTGATACACCGTTACAGCACATCTGTCTCCTTATCTGATACACCGTTACAGCACATCTGTCTCCTTATCTGATACACCGTTACAGCACATGGGTCTGTTTATCTGATACACCGTTACAGCACATCTGACTCCTTATCTGATACACCGTTACAGCACATATGTCTCCTTATCTGATACAATGTTACAGCACATCTGTCTCCTTATCTGATACACCGTTACAGCACATCTGACTCCTTATCTGGCACACCGTTACAGCACATCTGACTCCTCATCTGATACACCGTTACAGCACATCTGTCTCTCAGTATCTTCCGTATCCCAACACAGAAAACACTGTTATAAACTTAAAACTTTAATAACTGTAATAACAATAACAAAGAAATACAAAGACTGCTTTTCCAATCAGAACAGAGCTCATTTGCATATATCTGCCCTATAACACACAGTAACTGTTTATTTTGTAGATAAAGCACACAGATACCCACAGAGTCCACATGTAGGAGAAAAGGAGGGTATGGGCCCTTTAAACAGGCAAGCGCTCATCCTCTCCAACACCCCTCTCCCACATACCCAGTGTAACTCTATGACTCTCGCCCCTCCCTCTCCCTCCCTCAGTGTCTCAGTATAAGGCATCTCAGTCGCTCTCTCTGACCTACATTACTGCAGCCACACCAGAGACACGTGTCAAGCTGTCGCCCATCACACCCGATTTTGCCATTTGGCATTTTAATAAATCACTGCGTTTCCTCGGAGCTCATACTCGCGATTCCCGGGCCAAACTATAACACCATCTGCTCCGCCGACATCAATCACGATTCACAACCGCAAACTCCTTCCTGCCAGCACATCTGCATCATCACACCGCCGGCCGCGGAGGACCACCCAGGTAACGCCAAGAAGCTCAGTTCCACGTCTGCGGGGAAAACGTCACCGTGAGGAGGTGTTAATCACTATCACAGTGTACAGGACAGCAACAGGAGCGAAGGAGGAAAACCCAGGGCGGAAAATACAGACAATCAGAGGAGGGTTCGATCTGAACGCTGCTGAAACAGGAACAGCCACACTGCTGTTTCCATATACAATCATTTATTACTTTATACACAATATCACCGTATACAGCGCATATACAACCACCACACTGCACAACAACGGGCCTAATCAATACTACAGCGTCACTGCAGCAGCTTTCACAGATAAACACTATCCTGGAATGATCTATTTATAGACTCAGTTATCCGCTAAGAGAAGCACTTGTTTTAGAACCATCTTCGGTAGGGAGGGGAATCCAGAACCGGCTCCAGGTGAGAACCGGATCTAAACTGTCATATGCATCCGAGGTTATCAGTTCGCTTCATCAACGCCAGCATGTTTTTCTGACAGCTGCAAAAACACATCATAACATCAAACTCTGTATCTACGCTGGAAACGAGCAACAAGACCCGAACTAACCAGCCCAGGAACCAAGAATCAGATAACAACGGTCTGAACCGCAAACACATCCACCCTCACTCCAGGACCGAAACCAGATCCGATTAACAAACAACATTAAAACACCCAGGTCCAGTCAGACTTCAGAACCAGATCTGACAATCACCGCAGAGCCTGCAGACGCAGCCGCACACGGTGAAGGACAAACTACAGGTACAGAAATACATACAACAAATAAGGAAGGATGTGTGTGTGTGTGTGGGGGGGGGGGGGGGGAACAGCTGTACACATCTGCCAACTGCCCTAGCAGCCTAATCTGGGACACCCACACCCACACCCACACACACACACACACACACACACACACACGCACACGCGCACACACGCATTCTGAATACAATCTGACACAATGTTGATATAAACGTTGTTCTTCAAATCAGATCATGAGACATCAGCAAGTTCCAGATAAATAATTTCTATAATTTCTATTCTAATTCTACATCATTACTGTTAATTCTGATTTATTAACTTAATCAACTTCTGGGTTTTTGGGCTGATGATGATGGTTGTCGGGCTCTGGGTTTGGGGCTGATGATGGTTGTTGGGCTCTGGGTTTGGGGCTGATGATGGTTGTTGGGCTCTGGGTTTGGGGCTGATGATG